>JAWLRI010000286.1:285378-301263 GCA_034781795.1 Crypturellus tataupa
TGCCCGTGGTCCCGCGCCCGCCTCTCCCCAGCCCGGCCCGCAGCGAAGGGGACCGGAGCGGAACGGAACGGCCACACAGCGCCCGGTGAGTGCCCGGCTCGGGGCAGTCCGGCTCGGTTCAGTTCGGCTCGACTCGGTGCGGTTCCGTTCGGCTCGGCATGGCTTGGCACAGCCTGTTACGGCGCGTGCTGGGACGGTGCCACCCATGGGCAGAGGGATGCGGACGGGAGCGGCTGCGGACGGAGATGGGGGGAGATCGTCCCCCGGCCGCGGTCCCCTGAGCGCCACCCCTGTCCCGCAGGGCCCTCGGGGTCCCTGTTCCCAGGGAGCAGCAGGCAGCGCTCGCTCCCCGCCGCAGGCCCCCGCGGTTGAGCTTTTTGGGAAGAGGTTCCGCGCGGCTGCCGCTCCCACCGCCTCCGGCTGCGGGCCGGGACCCAGCCGACACGCTGCTGCGCTGAGCGGTGCCGGGGCTCGGCCGGGACCTGCGCCCACGCACCCCTCCTCGGCGCCCCATGCTGCCGATCTCACCTGGATAAACTTCCTCCGGGATAAACTTCCTCCCATGTTTTGGCAGATACGATGGTCACTCCCCCGTGGGGCAGCCTGGAGCCGCTGGGCGACAAGCGCCGGCGCTGACCTGGCCTGCCTGGAGCTGCTCTGGACCATGGGACTGTCCCTGGGCTCCCACTGCTTCTTCCTGGTGCTTGCCCTGGCCTTGGCCCTGACCCCGCTGCCCGCCGGGGCCTGGCAGTGCCCCCGCATCCCCTTCAGCTCCACCAGGAACTTCTCCGTCGCCTACCCACTGCCTGGCCTTGACGCCGGCAGCCCCGTGCAGAACGTCGCCGTCTTCACTGACACGGCTGGCGCGGCTGCTGTCCTCGTGGCCATCCGCAACCGCATCCTGGTGGCCAGCCCCGACCTGCAGCTCCGCTCTGTCCTCATCACCGGCCCCGTGGGCAGCACCCACTGCGAGATCTGCAGCCTGTGCCCAGTGGTGGGGGACGCGCCAGGCCTTGCTGACACCGACAACGTTGTCCTGCAACTCGACCCGCTTGAGCCGTGGCTCTACAGCTGTGGCACGTCCCAGCATGGCCTGTGCTACCAGCACGAGCTGGAGGTGCGCGACGGCGAGGTGACGATCACGGCCACACGCTGCCTCTTCTCCGCTGGACGCAACGGCCCCGCAGGCTGCCCGGACTGTGTGGCCAGCCCCTTGGGGACCAGCGCCACCGTGGTGGCCGACCGCTACGCCTCCTTCTTCTACCTGGCCTCCACCATCAACAGCAGCATCGCGGCGCGCTACAGCCCCCAGTCGGTGTCCATCCGCAGGCTGAAGGCCACCCTGGACGGCTTCGCAGACGGCCACCACTCGCTCACGGTGCTGCCATCCTTCCGGGACTCCTACCCCATCCATTACGTGCACTCCTTCAGCGACGGTGACTACGTCTACTTCTTGACGGTGCAGCGCGAGAGCCCCGTCTCTAAGAGCTACCACACGCGGCTGGCCCGCCTGAGCACCCAGGAGCACGACCTGCGCCGCTACCGCGAGCTCGTCCTCGACTGCCGCTATGAGTCAAAGCGGCGGCGGCGGCGGCGGCGCAATGCCGAGGCCGGGGCCGAGCGTGATGTGGCCTACAACGTGCTGCAAGCAGCTCACACCGCCCACCCTGGCGCCCGGCTGGCCCGCGACCTCAGCATCAACACCACGGAGCTGGTGCTCTTCGGTGCCTTTGCCGAGAGCCGGCCAGAGAGCCAGGAGCCGCAGGAGTACTCGGCCGTGTGCGCCTTCCCCCTCCGCCTGCTCAACCGAGCCATCGAGGACGGCATGGACAAGTGCTGCGGGCTCAGCGCACGGCCACTGTTGCGGGGACTCAGCTTCTACCAGCCCGAGGAGTACTGCCCGCACAACGTGAGTCCCCACGCAGCACTGCGCTGCCCTCACTGTGTGCTCGCTGTGGGCAGGAGAAGGTGGCATTTGGTGGCCCAGTGCTTTTGATTTGGGGGCAGGGGGTTATGTCACTTTTTACCCTCCAGAAAGAGGAAATCTGGTTCAATTTAACGAAACAACCTTTGGAAAATGGGTAGGAATGTTCGACTTAAGGGCAGGATTGCAAAAAGGCTGGATGGTCCCAAAGCTTCTCTGCACCCAAGCCCGAGAGGAGAGGAAGGGCACGACCCGGCCAGCTTAGTTGTGTCCCCACGGGTGGATACTGTGGTTGTTGCTGTAGGGGCTCTGGCCCTGGTGTCTCGGTGCTGTGGGGTTCGCGGGGTAGTTGAGGGCCCCGGGAAACACTCAGCAAATCGGGTGTCTCCAAGCTCAGGCTGAGGGGAAAGGAAGCACCGCAGAGGTGCCGAGCGCGGTGAGTCAACGCCGCGCGCCTCCCGCGCGCCTGGGACGTGGCACTTTCCCCGCGCTCTTCCTGCCTCGGCTGCGCCGCCGAGCGCAGTGCCCCTTGTTGCTGCCACCCTGCCGCGACGCGGGCCGCGTGTCCCCGAGCGTGGCTGCCCTCGTCCCCACGCCGGTGAAGGGCAGAAGGTGCCCATTGCCAGCTCGCCTCCGCCTCGCTGATAACCCCGCGCCGGCTCCGCTGGCCCTTCTGGCGGCTCCAGAGTCCAAAAGTCCCCTTGTTCCGCAGGTGGCTCCGATGACGCTGCCTTTCCCTGGCAGACTGGGAGCCTCGGGACACTGATTAACCCATTTCCCTGCTGCTTTGTAAGCCGGGACGGATACGGGGCAATCCCGGCACTGTTATTGTCTATAGCGTGAACGCAGCCGCGTGGGCTGCAGGCGCTGGGCACAGGGCCCCAGTGGAGCCGTTCCTGGGTGGACGCCGAGATCCAGGGGTGTCCGGGGCTGTTTGGCATGGGCGGTGAGCCGGATCTGGCCTTGTCTCCGTGCCGGGTGGATGTGTCCGCCCAAGGAGGGGGGACGCCAGTGGGACGTCCCTCCCTCCCAGGGCCCCCCTTGGCCTGCATCCCTCCTGCTCTTTCCAGCCGCCCTCTTGAGCTTGTTTATGCATGAGGGCCGCAAGGCCGATGGGAGCATCCCGGAGCGCCATGCCAGGCTTCGCTGCGGCTCCCACCGGGGCCGGCATCATGGGGTGTCCATCGGGCCGCTCGCAGGGCTGCCCCGAGGGCCGGACCTAGGCAGGGTGCGCGGGGGCACCCGGTCCCTCCGCCTGCTGGGGATTGCCTGCCCAGCCCCGGGGCTGCCGCTTTCTTGCGGCAGGGAAACCGCAGGCGGAAGCACCATGAGTCACCAAGGTTTGTCACCCGGCCACTGCCACCACCGGAGCCCTGTGTCCTGGGGGGGCCACTCTCGGTGTGGGGGGGAAACCCGAGTAAAGGAGGTGCCTGGGAGAGCCCCCTTGTAGAGGGGCCGGGCCCCACCACCCCTGGGCTTGTGGCGGCCGGTCGACGTGGGCGCCGTGCCCGGCCCAGGGCGGTGACTCGCAGGTGAGCCATTCCCGCCGCTCCCTGCTCCGGAGCAGAGCGGGCTGCCCCGGCTTGCTGGGCTCTGCCGGAGGGTCGGAAAGCAGCAGGAACAGCCAGATCTCCTCCTCCTGCCGCCAGTGCAGGGCGCAGCTCCTCCCTCAGGGATCCCAAAATCCCTGAGGAGTAGCAGGAGCAACAGGTCCAGGGCACAAGGGCCTGCCTCCCCTCTGCAGGCTCAGCCCTGAGGTGGCCCTCGAGTGTCTCAGCTCCCACGGCGCTTGACTTGGGTTGGGTCCCGCTTCTAGGACCGGGCACATGTTGGCCCTGCGGATGCCGTGCACCTCACAGGGCATCGCGCAGGGCCATCTTTGAGGCCTCTCGTGCTCAACGCAGGTCAACCTCTCAGCACCGGTGGTGGACACCAGCTGCTGGGACCAACCCACCCTGGTCCCAGCAGCCTCCCACAAGGTGGACCTCTTCAATGGGCGCTTGGCTGGCGTCCTCCTCACTTCCATCCTTGTCACTGCGCTCGGCGATGTCACCGTGGCCCACCTGGGCACAGCTGAGGGCCGTGTCCTGCAGGTAGCTGTCCCCACGCGCCATCTGTGTGCTGGGCCCGCATTGACCTCTGTGTGCCACCGCTCAGTGCTGTGCTCTGCCCCCTCCGCAGATGGTGCTCCAGCGCTCCAGCTCCTTCGTGGTCACCCTGGCCAACTTCTCCCTGGGCGAGCAGTGGCCAGTGCAGCGCGCTGTGGGGCTGCAGGGGCACTCACTCCTCCTCGCCAGCGGTGACAAGGTGGGAGACGCTGGTGGGCGCGAGTTTTCCCGGCGTCCCTGGGTGCTGCCGCTCAGTGGCACATGCCTCCGCTCGCCTCGGCTCTCTGTCCCCCAGGTGTGGCGCGTGAACATCACTGGCCCGGGCTGCCGCCACTTCTCGACGTGCCAGCGCTGCCTGCGCGCCGAGCGCTTCATGGGCTGCGGCTGGTGTGGCGCCGCATGCACGCACCGCGAGGAGTGCGCCGGCAGCTGGGTCCAGGACCGCTGCCCACCCGTCCTCACTGACGTAGGTCTGCGCTGGCTGCCCCAGCCCTGGCGTGATGGGAGGGCTCAAGGGGTCCTGGGCAGGCAATGGAGAGGGACCCGGGTGCGACTCTGGCTGGACATCCTCCTCCTGGGGACGTGTCTTTGTATCCCTCCAAGGAAGGAGCGTGATCCCAGGCCCAGCCTGGTCCGTGGTCTCTTGCTGCACTGGGAAGGGAAGAGCTGGGCTCTGTCGTCACCTCCTGTCTCCATCCACTGCCCTTTGAGCAGCTGTAGCTGCGTTTAGGTCCCTCGTGGCTGGACTGAGCTCCCCCTGCCTCTTTGTGCGACCGTGGCCCCATTTCATGGGGGACACGGTGCCTGGTGCGACGTGTTGGCCTCTCCCACAGTTCCACCCCCGGAGCGCCCCGCTACGCGGCCGCACGCGGCTCACGCTCTGCGGCACGACCTTCCGCTCCCGCCCGGACCCGGACGCTCCTGCCAGCCCCACCGGCACCTACCGAGTGACCGTGGGACAGCGGCCATGCCGTGTGCTGCCGGACGAGAGTGGGAGCTACAGGTGGGACGCACCTGGGGATGGGAACGTAGGATGTGCCTGGGGCCAGCACTGCCATCCCGGGGCCCCTGTCCCACAGCAGGGGGACCTTGCGGTGGCAGGGCACATGGGCCCCCCAGTTTGGGGAGTGGGTTTGGGGACAGAGAATGCTGATCCGCACCCCTGCCCGCAGGCAGGTGCCCGCATCGCGCCGCAAGGACTTTGTGGAGGTGCTAGTGTGCACGCTGGAGCCGGGCAGCGAGGCGGCGCCAGGGCCGGCCCATGTGGTGCTCAGCATCGAGGAGCCTGTGGGGCCCATGGGCTTCCACGTCAGCGGCTCTACTGCCCTTGATGGCTTCACCTTCGTGGTAGGTCCCCGCACGGCTGGTGGCGGGTGGCGGTGCCATGGTGGTGTCACCCGCTGCCACCGCCACCTCTGTGCCCAGGTGCCCAGCGTGAGCTCCGTGCACCCACCATTCGGCCCCCGCGGTGGCGGCACCGCCATCACCGTCCACGGCAGCAACCTCACAGCAGGCAGCAGCTGGCGGGTGACGCTCAACGGCACCGAGTGCCCCTTGGCTGAGCAGCCCAGGTAGAACTGGGCACCCCTGTACTGACCGGGGGGTGCAGCAGCATGTGCCCAGCCTGCCACAAGGGGAGGCGCGGGGGACCCCCATGCTGCCACCGCGCTGCCCCCCGGCCACCTCTGCTGTGTCCCCAGCCAGGGCGACGGGGCAATCTGGTGCGTTGCTCCTCCTGCCCACGGCCTCGGCATGGCCTCCGTGCTGCTGTGGATTGACGGCGAGCAGTTCCCAGCCCCAGAGCCCTTCCAGTACCGTCCTGACCCCTCTGTGTTGGGCATCGCCCCCAACTGCAGCTACGAGTAAGCATGCAGGCACCCGTCCCCAAGGCACCCCTGGCCCCGTCCTGCAAGGCCAGGCGGGAGGCTGTGGCACCCTTGGGCCCTGAGCACTGCCCTCCTGCAGGGGCTCCACACTCACACTCTTCGGGCACCACCTGGACTCTGTGTACCAGGCCAAGATCCGCTTCGAAGCCAGCGGCATGAAGACCGAAGCACAGGTGAGAGCTGGGATGCTGTGATGCTAGTGTGGGGACACATGGCCATCCCATGGCCTGGGACAGCCCTGGGCGCTCTGGCGGTGGCAGCAGCCTCTTCCCTCCAGGTCTGCCAGGCCCCAGGGGCACCCGACCGGCTGCTGTGCCAGAGCCCAGCCTTCCCCTTCGAGAACAAGGTGGAGACGGCGCCCGGCAACCTGAGCGTGCTGCTGGACGGCGCCACCAGACGCTGGCTCTTCCGCCTGCGCTACTACCCCCGGCCTGAGATCTTCCCTTTTGAGCATGAGGACAGGCAGTACCGCCTGAAACCCGGCGATGATGAGATCGAGATCCACGTACGTGACAGAGCAGCGTGTGGGTGGGCACGGGCTGACAGAGAGCTGGTGCAGATGAGGGGAGGTGACGGGGCTGAATGGAGCTGTGGACCCCACGTGGGGACCTCAGCATAAGGGTGCTCTGTCTGCACAGCAATTCGGGCTGGACGCGCTGGCCACCTGCATGAACATCACCATGACGGTGGGGGGCCTCAACTGCCACCCCAACGTGCTCAAGAACGAGGTGACCTGCCGGCTGCCCAGGGAGCTGCGCCTGCCCCCGGACGGGGCTCCTGTGCAGGCAGGTGCCGAGCGGCCCCCATGGCCTTGCTGGTTCCTCCAGGGTGACCTTGTGGCCCACTGAGCCCGCTGCCCCCTCCAGATCTGCGTCAATGGTGCCTGCCAGGACCTGGGCTTGGTGCTTGCCACTTCCTCGCTGGACCTCATGACCCGTGTCGTCCTGGGCACCTGCGTCACCTTCCTGGCCTTTGGTGTGCTGGCATTCGCGCTGCTGAAATGGAAGTGGAAGAAGAAGAGGGGTGAGTGTCCGGTGCTTCCGCCGGCACCGCCGCCCCGCTCTGGGCACTGCCAGCGTGCGAGTGCCCTGTGGGACCCTTTCCCCCTGCACACAGGGACAGAGAACCTGGAACTGTTGGTGAGCCCGGGCAGGACGGAGCACCCCACCACTGTCCAGCGCCCCGGCGTTGACTACCGGGAGGTGCTGGGTACGTGAGGTTGGCGGGAGGGCAAAGCGGCCGGCCTGTTGCACCGGCACCTCCGGCTCTGACGGGCTTCTCTGCTTGCTCCCACCGGCAGTGGTGCCTATTGCCTCCAGCCCTGGTCGGGCTGGTCCCCGTGCCCGCTTTGCCAGCTCCGGCGCTGCAGCTGGCGGCTCCCCTGTGCCCCTGCTCAGGGCCACATCCTGCTGCCTCGAGGACCTGCGGCCAGAGCTGTTAGAGGAAGTGAAGGACATCCTCATCCCCGAGGAGCGGCTCGTCACCCACCGGCACCAGGTCATCGGCAAAGGTGAGCGCCCCGTGCATGAGGGTGCCTGGGCACCTTGGCACAGCTGCCTTGCCCCTCTTTGCACGGGATATCCGCTGAGCCAGCCCAGGTGTCTCCCACAGGGCACTTTGGCAGCGTGTACCACGGCACGTACATGGACCCGCTGCTTGGAGAGCTTCACTGCGCCGTTAAATCCCTGCACCGTGAGTAGCGCCTCTGCCTGCCCCCTCTGTGTCCCGCCTGCCCCAGAGGAGGCCATCCCGATGCATGGTGCCCCATGGCTTTGCCCCTTGCCAGGCATCACGGACGTGGAGGAGGTGGAGGAGTTCCTTCGCGAGGGCATCCTCATGAAGAGCTTCCACCACCCCCAAGTCCTGTCGCTCATTGGGGTCTGCCTGCCTCGCCATGGGCTGCCCCTCGTCGTGCTGCCCTACATGCGCCATGGGGACCTGCGGCACTTCATCCGCGCCGAGGAGCGGGTAGGGCTCCCCAGGGTGCCTGTGTGCAAGTGGGCACCACTGGTGGAGTGTGATGATGGCTGCGGTGGGGCTGGCGAGGAGACGGGGCGTAGGCTGGGCACAGGTGACATGGGGACAGCGATCTCGCCCCACTAACTGCCACTGCTCCTTCCCCACGCTGGCAGAGCCCCACGGTGAAGGACCTCATCGGTTTCGGGCTGCAGGTGGCCCTGGGCATGGAGTACCTAGCCCAGAAGAAGTTTGTGCACAGGGACCTGGCTGCCAGGAACTGCATGTGAGTGTGGCTGGGACTCCGCAGCCCACTCCGCTCGCGGGGTTGCCCCTGTGGGGCCTTGTCTTGCCCCGTCCCAAGGAGCAGGTCCTCACTGAGCTGGGCTCGGCTCCGCAGGCTGGATGAGACGCTCACGGTGAAGGTGGCCGACTTCGGGCTGGCGCGGGACGTCTTCGACAAGGAATACTACAGCATCCGGCAGCACCGCCATGCCAAGCTTCCCGTCAAGTGGATGGCGCTGGAGAGCCTGCAGACGCAGAAGTTCACCACCAAGTCAGATGTGGTAAGTGAGTCAGAAACCCTGCGTGGCACTGCTGGTGGGGCTAGTGTCTCCCGGCACACATAGCTGCACCGCTCGCTCCGCTTCCTTCGCAGTGGTCCTTCGGGGTGCTCATGTGGGAGCTGCTGACGCGCGGGGCATCACCGTACCCCGAGGTGGACCCTTACGACATCACCCGCTACCTGCTGCGTGGGAGGCGGCTGCCGCAGCCCGAGTACTGCCCTGACACGCTGTGAGTGGGCACCCTGGGCAGCGTGGCGCGGGGATGCCGCCATCCTGGTGCAGGGCTGGCGCTGACCGGGATGTTGGGGCAGGTACACGGTGATGCTGAGCTGCTGGGCCCCCACGCCTGAGGAGAGACCCACTTTCACCATGCTGGTGGGTGAACTGGAGCGCATCTTGGCCTCCCTCGAGGGCAAGCGTTACGTCAACCTGGAGGTCACCTACGTCAACCTGGAGCGCGACCCTCCCTTCCCTCCTGCGGCTTGTGCCCACGGGCAGCTGACTGACAGCAGGGATGAGGATGACGATGAAGATGAGGAGGAAGAGGACATGGCTGAGTGCTAAGGGGAGTGCTCCATGCTCCTAGAATCCTGGCTGTGGGGTGCTCTCACAGTGGGATGGACACCGGCATACGACTGGTGCCGTGGGGCACATTCCCAATGGGATGGAGGCCAGGACACGGCTGGGTGCCATGGGGCCCAAGGCTCACACCAACACACTGCTGGGCACTCTGGCACCCCCAGGCTTGGTACCGCACTGGCCAGGAGTGCCAGCTGAGTGCTCTGGGGCTCCCGTGCTCGCCCCTCTGCTGGCAGGACCGTGCTGTGGGGTCCGGGCTCGGCCCCACACCAGCTGCGTGGGGCCACAACAGTGCCCGCTGCAGCCCGGGGGTACCTCTGGGTGCAGGGCACGCCGTGGGGCTCGGTGGTGCTTGGTCCCTCTGGGTGGACCCATCCTGTGCAGATCGCTGAGAGGTCTGAGGTGCACAGGACACCCTTTCGCTGCACGGAGTCGGCATTTACTCCGAGTCACTCATAAATCCCCAATTATATTTTTTCCCAGCCTGTACGGAGTGTTTCTGGCTGCGGGTGTACTGGATCCTCCTGCTATTTCCCATGTCGCGAGTGCTCCTTGGCTCTGGAATCCCGTGTCCCTCCACCTCACCCACCATGGGGGCAGCCCCCTTGGCCGGGGGCAAGCGGGAAGGGTGACGCCGGTGGCACCGCACCGTTCCCATGCCAGCCACGGGAGGGCACTTGCAGACCGGCGCTGGCGCTGCCGCCCCCGGGGCTCAGCTCTGGACTGGCAACCCAGGAGCACCCAGGGGACCCCGGTGTTCCAGAGACCCAGAGAAAAGCCTTTTCTCCCTCCCAAGTCTCCCTTCTTGCCCCCAGGTCCCTGTGCCATGTGGCAGGGCCGTGACGTGCGGGTGATGCCAAACTGCATGGGGGGCTGAGCCTCGTGAGCTGTCGTGGCCACAAGTGCCACCGGCTCAGCCGCTACCTGCACAGCTCGCGGCCGCCACAGAGAGTGCGTTCTCACTGGATAATAACCTTTAAAACAGCTTAATTGGCGGCTAAATATAGCCCCGGCAGCTCCCCGCTAGCCAGGGAATCTGCTCAAAGCAGTCACGCCGGGTGCTGGCTCCTCGTGCCGTTTGCGATAAATGTGCTTTGCGCAAACTGCCCCTCATACCTGCAGCCTGCGCCCCACGGTCCAGGGTCCCCCTGCCCCTCAGAGAGGGAACACGTAGCCCCCCCAAGCTCCACTCCCCTGGTCCAGGATGTGGGAAGCCTGAGGTCTGGCTCTCCAGCAAGGATGGATCTAGTTCTGCAGCGTGTGGTGGGGCACACCTTGTACCTTGGTCCTGGGTGTGGGGCCAGGGGATCCCACCTGGGATCATGGATCCCCCTGGAATTGTGGTGCCCAGGCTATGGGATCCGGGTGCCCAAACAGGTTGCTTTGACCAGGGTATGGGACCCATGGCATGATAGTGTCCATGGCACTGCAGTACCCAGGGAGTTGTGATGTCCCTGGCATCACGGTGCCCAGGGCACGGGGTTGCAGTGCTCATGAGGTTGCAGTGCACAGGCCATGGGATCACAGTTCCCCTGGGCTTGTGGTGCCCATGGGACTGCAATGCCCATGGGGTTGCAGCCCTCCCAGCATCATGGTGCCCAGGGCATGGAACAGTGGTGGCCATGGGGTTGTGATACCCAGATCTTGGGATCATGGTGCCTATGGGATCATGGTGCCTATGGGATCATGGTGCTCAGAACATGGGATCACAGTGCTCAGAACATGGGATCACGCAGCCTATGGCATCACAGTGTCTATGGGGTTGTGATGCCCAAGGCATGGAATTGCAGTGCTCATAGTGTCACAGTTCCCACAGCATGGGATTGCCCATGAGAGCATGTAGGAACCCCATGTCCAGGACCTGCTGTACCCAAGCATGAGCTGCTCAGTTTGCTCTGCAGCCCCTTCCCAGCTTGCCCAGCCCTGGCCTGGGTTCCTCTCCCCGGTCTCCTCTCCGCTCAGTGCTGGTGGGGAGTAGCCACCTTCTTTCCCACCCATGCACGAGGGTTTCTTCACATCCAGAGTGTGGTGACTTGGTGCTTCTGCAAATGCCCAGGGGAATGTGGCTGAGAAACCAGAAATCAACCTCAGGGCTCCTTCTGCTTGTGGTGGTAGGAAGGTTTTCTGACGTGGTGGTGGTAGTGTGGTGGTGGATGAGGTCTCCCAACGAGAAGGTCTGGTAATGCTGAGGCACCTTCCCACCCTGAGCTCCAGCAACAGAGTGGGAAAAAATCTCCAGGAGACACTCGAGATGAGACATGGGAACCACGGGTGCCTCTGCAGCGTGGCGAGCGCTGCAGGCTCTCGGTTCTGGTTCCGACCTGCAGCTGGTTCTTGCTTTAAATAAAATCTTGGTGGCTCATTAAGTGGCGCCGGACCCCGGAGAGCTGTCAGCTCCCATCAGGGGAGCTGTCCGTCTCCACCGGGCGCTCTGCACCGGCACAGCTCCCAGCTCCCGGCTTTTTTTAGCTCTGGCACCCTGGCCCAGCAGCCCGGCGCGGGGTTGGGGCTCGAGGGTGGGTATGAGCCTCAGCGGCGCTTGCCCTGGGCCCGGATTTTGGGACTTGTCCCCCCACCGCATCCCCAAAGCCGTTTGGGAGCGAGGGGAGCAGCTGAGGGCTCCCCGAGTTGCTGTGGCAACAGGAAACGGCCTCGCACGCCGCGCGGGCACCAGGGGCTGAATCAGAAGCGCCGGCGGCTCCTGAAGCGGGAGCGGGAGGCCCGGAGCTCCCGGCTGGCACAGAGAGAGGGCTGAGCACAGGGACAGGCGCACGGATGGGGCACGGACGGGCTCTGTGTGCGGGCTGACACTTGAAGGCCACAGTAGCGTGTGTGGGCAGCCTAAGTGGCCCCCACTCCAACACCGTTCCAGCTGGGGCTTTCGGTGCCCCCTTTTGGGGCCACACGAGTCCGAATCATCTGAAGCCAGACGAGACCATCAGCCTGACAGGCACTACGAGGGCCTCCACGCTGGGCTGCCTTCCTCCCCCCGTCTCTAAAAACGCCTGCGGAGATGACAGATTTCTTCCTAATAAGCATTTATCCTGCCCTAATTACACTGCAGGCGGCGAGGAGCAAACGCCCCGCGTTTAAAGGCAGGGGCAGCCGAGCAGCCGCCCCCGCCACCCCATGTGCCCGGCAGAGCCACCGAGTCAGTGGCCGAGGGGGGACCTGCTGCAGTCCTAGATGTTTCATTTGGGAAAGTGCTGCCATTAGCAGGGATTAATTATTGAAACCGGGTGCGATCTATAAAACATGAGGGGCCGCACGGAGCAGCCGTCCCCGCTGCTGCTCGGGGGGCCCTGCCTCAGGACTCCGAGGCAGCTGCCTCACGGCTGCCCCTGGCCACGGAGGGCGCGCGGGTTCTTGTGGGCCCTGGTGAAGGCGCCCTCGGGCCCGGCGTGGACGCACGTGCCGCCTGGCACCACCACAGGTGCGCCCAACCTGCCCCACTTCCCCCTTCACGGCGTCCTGGCGCGAAGCTGAATCGGAGCCGGGCAAAATTGTGCCAAATCAGCGTTTGAGCTGAGCGGCGGGCGCTGGCGTCAAGCAGCCCCGCAAGAGAGAGAAGGAGAAAACAGTCAAAGCGGAGCTGTTTTTAGACTCTGCTCAAACGCTCGGGAACAGGCGTGAAGAGAGGCCTCCCGTCTGGAGCAGCAGGCACGGCGGCGCAGGGACATTTTTAGCAAGTTTTGCTAATGATGCCTCCGAGAGGCTCGGCGGCAAGGCTGCGCCGGGCCCACTCCATGCCAGCGCGGCCGCAGAGCCCGCGCACTCTACCAGGCCCGTGATGGGAGCGACGGGACGCATGGATGGCGGGTCCTGTCCCTGCATGCCCATGCTGGCCCTCGCTAGCCATACTTGGGGGTATCTGGCACTGCCCAAGGTCCCCCTGCACCCACATGTGGTTTTACTCGCCCAGATGGAGCTTTGCTGGCCCAAAAGGAGTTCTGCTGACCCAGATGGAGCTTTACTGGCCCATGGAGAGCTTTGCTGGCCTAAAGAGGGCTCTGCTGGCCCGTGTGGAACTCTGCTGGCCCAGAAGGAGCTTTGCTGGTCTCCAGAAGGAGCTTTGTTGGCCCAGAAGGAGTTCTGCTGGCCCATGGGGAGCTTTGCTGGCCCATGGGGAGCTTTGTTGGCCTGCAGGAGCCTTGGCTGCCTTGCAGCTTTGCTGGCCCAGGAGATCTGCTGGCCCACAGGGAATTTTGGCAGCCCACAGAGAGCTTTTCTTTACTCAAAAGATTCCCAGCCCATGAAGCACATCTTTTTTCTCTACATTTTTTTCCTATAGCAAAGACTGAGCTGTCCTTGGCTGGAAATACATGTTTCTCTGCACCTGGTAAGGAACTGCACGAACCACGTCAATTACCAATGAATTCCCTGATGGTGATAAATATTTTCCCTCCCAGTGAAGATCCCTGTTATACACAGGCACTTGAAGCTCTTCTCCTGGCACGGTGGCAGCAGCCTCTCTCTGCACTCAGGGTGCACGGCTAGGTACAGCGGCTGTGAGAGGCTCTCAGAAGATGCTAATATCCCTCAAGTGCCTGGGGACCGCCAAAGGTTTCTGTCTTCAAGTGGAAACAGGAATTAAACCCTGCTGATCTGTGGCTCCTCTGATAATGCTCCGATACGAAACGGGCTCTGCTTCGGAGTTTGGTGCGGAGCAGCTGGTCCTCACCGAGGTCTCTCAGCCTCACGCATCCTTCTCCTCCTACGTTGTTTCGAATGCCTCTAACGCCTCTGGCGCGCGGCTCCTCTCCGAAGCGCCCGGAGAGCCAGGGACGTGGTGGCTGCGCTCGAGCCAGTGCGCAGCAGGCAGGTGGCCTGCGCCACCGATGCCACTTTTACTCCTGGCACAAATTCACTGGGAACACCAAGCAGTGGTAGGTGCCCCTGCTGCCCTGCGGGACGGCGCCTTGATGGCTTCTATTTTCAAATCAGCCGTGTGTTTCTGAGCCTAAATTTTGCAGGAGCTCAGTGCAAGCATTTGGTGGCAGGGCTGTGGACGGGACCCTGCTGGCAGGAAGCCAGAGAAGCTCGAGCGAAGCCAAAAACCAGAAGGGTTGTCGGCGCAGGAGGAAATCAGGGTGGGAGTATCTGCAGACCCTCCCCAGGGTCTAGCTGCCCAGGGCGGCGGGGATATGAACCTCGTGAAGTTCAACGAGGGTAATTGCAGGGTCCTGCATCCAGAGAGGAATAACCCCATGCACCAGCACAGCATGGCTGACCTGCTGGAGAGCAGCTCTGTGAAGAAGGACCTGGGGATGCTGGTGGACAACAAGTTGTCCAGGAGCCAGCAGTGTGCTTTTGTGGCCAACAAGATCACAAAACACCAACCCTAGGGTGCTTTAGGAGGAGCAACACCAGCGGGTCGAGGAAGATGAGCCTTCTCCTCAGCTCAGCCCTGGAGAGGCTGCACTGGGAGTACTGGGTCCAATTCTGGGCTCCCCGGTACCAGAGAGACGTGGAGCCGAGGAGCGAGTCTGGCAAATCGCTCCTCGGCTGATGAAGGGCCTGGAGCATCTCTCACATAGGGAAAGGCTGGGAGAGCCGGGACTGCTCTGCCTGGAGGAGATGGGAGAAGAGGGGGATGTGAAGGGAAAGGGTAAGGAGCACAGGGCCAGACCTATGTCAGGAGTGCTCAGCAACTGGACAAGAAGTCATCGGGACAAACTGAAACAGAAGCAGCTCTGTGTGAACATGAGGAAAAACTTGACTGCGAGCATGGACAGGTTGTGCCTCTGGATAGATTGCCCTGAGAGGCTGTGGAGTCTCCATCCTTGGAGATATTCAAAGCCGCCTGGATGGGGTCCTGGCCAGCGTGCCCTAGGTGACCCACAGGAGCAGCGGGGTTGGGTTAGATGATTGCTGGAGGTCTGTTCTGACACCAACTGTTCTGTGTGAGGGGACTGAGCCTCTGGGCGCCCTGGTTCTCCGCATGATGTCACGGCTCTCAGGCTGTGACACCTGAGGTGACCGTGGCAACTTGGCCTTCTGCCAAGGGCTCTGGCGAAGGAACCAAGGTGAGAACTTTGCTTTACATCCATGGAGACAGAGAAAGAGGATTTGGCACCATGAGCCAACTGGATGAAGAGAGGATCCTGGGGCCAGAGAGCCCCGAACTGGCGGGTGCCAACCCCGAGGAGCAGTACAAGTCCTTCTGCGCCGTCGTCATCGACATGGGCACCAGCCACACCAGGAGCGGGCTGGCTGGTGATGAGAAGCCACGGTCGGTGGTGCCAAGCCGTGTGGGGGTGCCCGGGCAGGAGGACGAGGCTGGCCGTGACGACGGCAGCTCCATCCTCACCCACGGCGTGGTCACCGACTGGGACGGCCTGGAGACGCTGTGGCACCGCATCTTCTACCGTGAGCTCGCCGTGTGCCCCGAGGAGCTGGCCGTGCTGGTGACGGACGCGCCGCTGTCCCCCACCGCCAACCGCGAGGTGGTGGCCGAGCTGCTCTTCGAGAGCTTCGGTGTGCCAGCCATGCTGGTGCTGCCCCGCTCGCTGCTGGCCGCTTACTCCTATGGCCGCACCAGCGGGCTCGTGGTGGGCTCGGGCGCTGGCACGTCCTACGCAGCGCCCATCCTGGAAGGCTACGCACTACCCCATGCCACCTTCCGCCTGGACGTGGCCGGGGACGCACTCACGGCGTACCTGGGGGCACTGCGGGGTGAGAACAGGCCGCCGCTAGGCACCGACCTGCTGCGCTACCTCAAGGAGCACTGCTGCTGCTGCCGGCTGCCTGGCGCGCCCGCGCCGCCTGCCATCAACTTCACGCTGCCCGACCGGCGCGTGGTGGCGGTGGGCACCGAGCGCTTCCGCTGCCCCGAGGCCCTGTTCACGCCGGCCGCCGTGGGGCTC
>JAWLRI010000286.1:313939-330314 GCA_034781795.1 Crypturellus tataupa
GGCTGGGGGCCGTCCCCGCCCGCCGCCTCACGCGCCTCTCGCCCCCCCGCAGTCTCGCGCAGTGGTTCGACACGGCGCCGAGCCGGACCTGCCCGCAGTGCCGCATCCAGGTACCGCCCGCGCCGCGTCCCGGCCGCCCGCCTGGAGCCCTGGGGTCCCGCCGGGGATCCTGCACATCCGGGGAGCTGCTCCCTGCCCGCGTCGTCGCGGCTCTGCGGGAGCCGCGCGGGTCCCTGGCCTTTACTTAAGTGAATTAAGCACCAGCGCGAGGAAGGGGATGGCCGAGAGGAGCTACCCGAGGGCTCGCGGTTCTGGGTCCCCCCCAGCAGGCACCGAGTCCTCCTTGCGGAGCACTCGGCTCCTAGGCTAGGCGGGGAAGGACGCTCGTGGCCTTTGGGATGGGAAACTGAGCTTTGGGGACACAGCGGGGAAGCAAAGCTCTCAGGAGGCCTCTGTGCCCTCGGTGTCACTCACAGACCTGGCCCTGTGGGGCCGCTTGCGGCGCTGGCCTGAGCCAGCGTGTGGGATTTAGCCGGCTGTAGTCAGGACTCCTTCTGCACTCGCATTTCTCTCCTCTCTCTCAAGGCCTCGGCCCTTGTTCCTTGCCTGACTTGTTGATTCCCTCTGTTCTCCCCTGCCTCGAACATCCCCGGGTTACCATGGAGTTATCGCGAAATAACATCTTATGTAGCCGTAACTATGCAATTAGCTGGTGTCATGACTGTATATAATACTTAAAACACAAAGCTGAGCTGCATGGGGGAGGTGTGGAGAGCTATCACATTCAATTACGGCACCTTCTGCCTGCAGAAAGCAGCACGGCCTTCTGTCTCGGGATTTGGCATCGCGTTAGCGCCGTGGCGGCTGCCAGGGAACAGGCTGCACTCGCCACACGAGGGCCTGAATCGCCCCGCGGTGGCCGGGGAGCCCGAGGGGAGCGTGGCCGGCGCTGCTGCCCGCTATGGTGTCCAGTCAGCCCTGTGCGGCCGCGGAGCAGAGCGGTGCCTCCCGCCGCTGCGCTCATCTTCCGTAGCCGCGTCCCTAAGCCGTGTTTGTGTCTCCTGTGTTTAGGTCCTTTAGGTTTAGGAGTCCTTTTGTGTCTCCTGTGTCTAGGTCAGCAAGAAGCACATCATCCACAAGCTGTTCTTCGATGTGGCCGCGGAGGAGCAGGCGGTGCTGGACGCGGAGAGCCTGCAGGTATGTCGGCTCGGGCCGCGCTCGTGGTTCAGACGTGAAGCCGGGCCCTGCAGCTGCCTCCTGTCCCACTCCTTGCCCAGGCTGGCCTCTGTGGTGGCCCAGTTATTCCTGGTTTGGCCTCACATGGACATTCAGGCCTCCTCAGCTCCGCTGCGCTTCCTTCTGGCTCTCACCCGGCCTGGAAATCTCCGGAAGCAGCAGCAAATAAGCGCCCGGCTGCTGCTGCTCCCAGGGCTCCCATCAGCGGTTGTTGGGGGAATGAAGAGACGTTCACACCCTGGAGAGAAGGGGTTGCAGGAGGAAGCCCCCGTCTGCAGGCAGGATCGTTGCACGTAGTGGAAAGAGCAGGGCAGCATGTGGAGGAGGCCTAGCTCCACATGAAGAATCGGGAAGTGGATCCCATAAACCTGTCCTGGCCTGGGAAGAGGGGACAGTGCTCCCCATGGGGATGCTGGCTGGAGGGAGCCGTTCCCTGGGGGTCACTCTCTCTGTGGGGTTAACCCAGGGCGCTCCCTCTATTCCCCCGAGCTCCTGTGGGTGAACCTGGCTCCCTGCGTACTGCTGTCAACTCTGCCAAAAGCAAAAACCAAACCAAGTTGACCTTGCTATAACGGGATGCTTGTACCCTCTTGTGTTTAGAATCAGCATGTGCAGCAATTACCATAATTAGCATCGTCATGGCAACAGCTATATGTACCTCATATGTTTTTTAAGATGAAGCAAGCCAGACCGTGATGTCACCAGCGAACTGTCATCCTCCAGGCCCCTTAACAAGGGGAATGGAAGCCGAGTGCGCGTGCATGCGCATAGAGGTATGGGCCAAAGCAGCGTTGTCACCTGGGGCAGCTGCGTCCCCAAGACGCAGGCGATGGCGCTGGGCAGTGCAGCTTTTTGCGCACGCTCAGATCTGTTCCCGTGGCAGAAGCAACTTGGAAATGCATGACAACTTCCCTAGGAAAGGATGAGGATGCAGAGGGTGCCTCAGCCTCCCCATCTCAGCAGGCTCTGATGCAGATCTGCTCCCTTGCTTGTGGCCGAGACGCTGTGGGGCTCTTGCTCAAAACGTTCGCGCTGCTGGAGAGTTGGTTTTGGTGTCATGACACCGAGCCCTAAACGTGCCGCTTTCTACTTAGGAAATAGTGGTCACTAATGGGAAAGAACCATCTGTGCTCCTTGTAGATTGGTCCAGTTAGTTTGTATAGGTGCTTTCTGGCACTGGGCAAAGCTGCTCTGCGAGCAGCTCCCTCTTGCAGTGGTGCAGCGCCTTAAGAACGCAAATGACCATCGTGGTGAGACTGAAACTCCATCTTCCCTGGTGTGACACGTCCCAAGTGGTTCAAAGCACTGCACACTCCTCTGAAATGTCTTCTTGTAGCTGGAGGATTATTTAATTATCTTCCAGAGAGTAGATTTCTTTCCACTTTCACTTCTGCTCTGAAATATTTTGGGTCACTGAAGTGTCTGTTCCCTGGAGTGGCCGCAGGTCACAGGCCAAATGCTCTTGTGACATCTCTCTCTTGGGAAGCTTTTCTTAGTGCTGAGGCTTTCTTTAGCCTGTATCACTCTTGAACGTGCTCCTTGCTGTTCAGAATAGTCCCCGTGTGGATGCTGCAAGAGCAGGAGACAGTTTCAGGGTCTAACAGCACAGTGAGGCTCCTCTGGATGTGTGAAGATGGCAGTCCTTTTGCAAAGGCCAAGAGGAGGCTTTGGCTGTCAAAAAAAGAGGTAGGAGGAAGAGCATTTCTGCTGATAATTTTCCGAGAAAGGGTAGAAACCCGGGATGTTCAGGGTATGATCCTGCAACCCCCCTGCCTCATAATGGGAGCTGGCAGAGGGGAGAGGGAGCTGGAAGCTGCCGTAGTGGAAGATGAGGGATTTCAGCTTAGGTTGATGCAGCCGCTCACGGTAGCGCAGGATTTCTTCCCTGGGATGCTAATTAGCGCATCTTGTGAGCTCACTAATCGTCCCTGAACAGGGCTCCGAGGAAGCGGCTTCTCCGAACGCTCCCTGCAGCAGAGTAAATTCTGCCGCTGCCCCTGGGGGCAAATCCAAGCTCGGGCTTTACTCCTGGCTGCCGCCCGGGAGCTTTGGAGCCCGCATTCTCCCTCCTCCTTGTGTCTCTAGCAGGAGGCCGGCTCCGGTTGGATTCCACGGCTGCTGGATTTGTGTGTCACCGTGCGGCTCACGCGAATCTCTGTACTCCTCTTTGCCATGCGCTGGTGTTTTATTGTGGTTTTATTCCACTGCAGTCCCTGCCTGCTTCCCTCTGCAGCTCTCTGTAACGCAGCTCTTGGAGGCATCGTCTGCATTTTGCTCATCGCCTTTCTTCTATTTTTCTCCAGAGATGGAAAGAGACTTCATTTTTTTGACGCTCTTTCTGCCTTCCCTATATTTCCTTTGGCTCTCAGCCAGTGTTGACAACTCATATTATTATGTTATTAATTTAAACCGTGTGGTGTTTGCTCCTGCTTTCCGATCCTTAATGAAGATGTTAGAAGCAGCTGATCCTGCCCAGCCCCATGTGGCGCCCGGGAGACATTAGCGCTCCCTAAGTCGACTACGGATTCATTTCTGGCTAATCTGCTTGTGGCCAGCCAAGGTAGCTGTCAGCTCCTGTCAGCATCCAGGACTGCAGCAATTCAGCATCCACTAGGCTGTGAGTTAGTGCCCCCGGACCGTGCGCTCTACTGCCTTCTTGGATGTTTGTCCAGGCCCTTGTGTCCCCAGCCCTGCACCCTGTTTAAATGCACCACAGCAACAACATTCACTGCTCCTAAGCCTCAGTGCAGTCAGTCTGGCGACGGCCCTGCCTTATTGCCTTGTTTAGGTAAAACGGTACCCAAATTCTTCCTGTCTGATTTCCTGTGTTTCCTGAGAGCCTTCCAAAATTATCTAGCTGCAGCGAGATGAGTGACAGCGTGAGAAACGCAAGGTTGACAGGGCTAAGACGAGCCAGGGATCCTCTCTGCTCCCCCTGACGAGTGCCAGCTGGAGATGCTCCCTGCGTTGCTGCGATAACGCTCGCTTGCAACTCGCCGCTGCTGCATCCTGCTCTTGGCACCTGCTTGATGCCGCCGCCGCTTCCGAGAGCTGGGAAACGTCCCGCGGAGAGGCTTGTGCTAACGGGGCTCTCTTCGTTGCTTTGCAGAACGAACTCGACAGGACGAAGGCTCAGCTCGCCCTGAAAGGTGAGTGGCAGCTGCCTGTGGGTGCCCTAGCCTGAAGGAGCTGTCCGCAGATCCGGCCTCTCTGCGCGCACGGGGCTGACCGGGAATTGCTTTGCTGGAGCAGCTCCTTGCAGAGCTTTTTCTGCACAGAGCTTCTCCTAAGGCAGCTCCAGGGCTGTTGCTTGGCCCTGGTGCTCTCTGCAAGTGTATTGAATCATGAGCTCTAAACCTGCTCTTGGTGCAAACACAACCTGTGGTCTGCTCCTGGGAAAATGCAGCTGCAGATGCCCCCTCTCGTTGTCCCTTGTGCAGGAGGGGGAAACACGAAGCCTGCACAGCCCCTGGGCTCCCCCAGCGCTGCAGGGCCCCATGCGCCACCCTGGGAGCAGACGGAGCTCACGCTGTGTGTGCGTTTCCATTTTCTCCTCTTTAATTTTAGAGGGTGGTGGAGGGAGGCAGGGAAAGCAAAAGCCCTGGAGACTTGTCGATGGGTTTTGAGCATCGTCTGTAGGCAGCCTGTCATCAGCACATGAGTCATGAGCAGCGCAAGGAAAATGTCAGTGTGAGTGACAGAAATCCAGGGATGTGCGCTAGTAGAAAGGGGGAAAGAAATGGTGAAAGGCTATGGGGAGCTCACCTACACCCCGCGAGCCGTCACTCCTGGGCCTTCCCTGAGAGCACGGGGTGGACGTGAGTGGCCCCTCTGGAGGGTTCGGCTCGCAGCCTGAGCGCAGTGTTGGGCAGGCTGCGCGGCTCTGTTCTGAGGCCTGTTCTCTTGCCAGCTTTGCTGAGTTTAGGGACTTGGTAGCGAGCCAGATCTTCTGGGGAAGGTGGCTGGGATGCTTGCTAGGATTTTATCCAAGAAAAACTGCCTGGAGGCCTGCTCATCTCGGCTCCTGGTGAGTAGAGACTGGGTTTGACGTTCCCCGTCCCATTCTGTTCTCCTCGCACTGGAAGGAAGAACCTGCTTCCCACCTCCTGCCTCCTTTGCTGTGGGCACTCTGCTCTCTGGTGGCTCCTGAGTGGAAATTCTCCACTCTAAAGATACTCTCTGCTCTGTGGAGTTGTTGGGTAATTGCTGGTGTCTGATCAGCCTGCCGAGGGCCCTGGAGGTTGGGGTTCTGTGCAGAGCTCACGGGCACCGTGGGAGCTGGAAGCAGCATGGAAAGGCCGGGCTCCTGCTCCCCACCTCTAGGCAGTTGGGGGCAGAAGGAGGAGAATTGCTGACTTTTCTGGTGGCTCTGGGATCTCTGCATCCCAGGGGAGTATCCCCAGGCAGGGCTGCCTCAAGTGGGGAAGGGCTTTTGGATTAGTGGAGACAAGCGCTTTACAGAGGCAGGAATCCTTTTGTACAGCCGTTTCCTCTGACCACTGTGTGCATTTTCTCCCACACGTTCCTCCTCTGCCGAAGTTGTGCCTGGCTCTGTCTGTGCTGCTTGTGCTGCCGTGGGACACGGTGGCACAGTTTGAAACGGGGCTGCTCGGAAGTACAAGGAGCTTCCAGAAAGGTGCTGAGTTGCTGCCCAGTGACATGCTGAAGCCCAGAGGACCATTAGCAAAGGCAGAAGATGCTGAGCTGAGGACTTTGTTCTGCTCTCAGTGCTCCTGGCGTGAGGGATTGCTGCCTTCTGCCACCTCACAAGGCGTTTGGCTCTCTAGCAATGCTGGCTGTGCTCCCTTAAGTGATATGGGGAGTCCCTTTGTCAACTGTTCTTCGTGTCCTGCCAGACCAAATCTGGCAGTTTTTGCCCCCCTTTTTGGTGCTCCAAGGCACGGGCCCTGTGCCTGGCTTGTCTGCATGGCAGCATGGAAACGGACACCCGGAGCAGCACAATTTGGGCTTCGGCACCTGTAAAAGGTGGGAGCTCTCGGCGCATGCCCTGATGCTCCCTGAACCGCGTCACTGCCACCGTGGCTCCGTCAGACCACGAGCACCTCTGCCGGTCCCCTTTTTGGGAGGCGCGAGAGTTGGGATGCACCCAGCTCCATGCTCACAGGGCAAAGCTGTTGAAAAGCTGTTATCCTTGCTGGAGAAAATCTGGAAGCGGTCGCTGAGCTCAGCCCCTTCGGGTTGCAGCCGAGGGTGCCGAGTGGTGCCTGTTGTGCCGAGTCCTCATGCGTGGGGCTCATGACTCCTTTTCTTTTCCAGAGAAAGAGAAGCGGGAATGCCAAGTTGTTGTGGATGGGCTGAGGAACACCTTAGACACGCGCAATGCCACCATAGAGTCGCTGCAGAAGGTGCTGGCCGAGACGGACATGCTCTGCTCCTCCCTGAAGGTACTTCATGGCCTGGCAGCACCTTGGCTCTGTCCAGCTCTGTTCGGACTCTGTGCGTGCCTGGCTGGCGTGGAGACCCGGAGAATTCCTGTGGGAGTTTGGATGTGGCACCTGGGAGCGGCGCCAGGGCAGCTACCCGAGCCTCACTAGTGAAGCGGCAGCGTCGCTCCTGAAGGCACCAGTGCGAAACGCGCGTGGGGAGCAGCCCTGGCATGGGAACGTGGGCTCCCTGAGGAACAATGTTCTGACGAAATGGATTCAGGCCAGATGGGATTCAAGGAAAATTAGCTCCATTGTTTTATGGGAGAGGAAATCAGATAGAAATCTATGGAGAAGAGCTTCAGCGGAGCGGGCTTCGCTCCAGCCACCGCTCCATGGCCTGGGTGAGGGCGGCATCCCAGGGAGCCAGCGCTCCGTACTGGGTGTTCGATGCAAGGGTTTGGGGGCATGTGGAAACTTCACTTCTCCAGGATATCTCTGTTGGGATGAGAGCGGAGTGACTTGGCCTTGAGGGCATCCCCATGGAGCGATGCCAATGAGGAGCACCGAGGGGAGCTGCCCTTTCCAGATCCCTTCCCTTTGGAAGGGGGGTCTTGCCATGCACTAGCACCCGCTGTTTTGCCTGGCCCCGGGGTTGCAGCCTGAGCCAGGGTTGTGCATGAGGCATGAGCGGCAGCCCTGGGCAGGACACTCCGTGTTCACCGGCGCTCCCTGCTCCTGCTAAAAGAGCTGCCAAAGTGGAATCTGCTGCTGGCTGCTCACTTCGAGGAGGCTCCGCAGCTGCCCTCCCTGGCACAAACCCCTCGCAGCAGCTCAAGTACTTCTGGTAACGGACAAGGCAGAAGGATTAGGAACTGGGGGTCCTTCCTGTGGTGTGGGGCTCCCCAGCTGAATGCCCAGCAAGGTCCAACACAGCCTCA
Source organism: Crypturellus tataupa (assembly GCA_034781795.1). NCBI lineage: Eukaryota > Metazoa > Chordata > Aves > Tinamiformes > Tinamidae > Crypturellus > Crypturellus tataupa. The sequence goes on from JAWLRI010000286.1 coordinate 321,501, forward strand.
TTTAAAGATTAACACGTGAAACTTCTGCAGTGCAAACGGGGGCTGTCCTGGGCTCTGCCGAGCCAGCAGTTAACGCGTGAGACGGCCTCGCTGCCTCTCTGCAGAGCCCTGGCAGTTTCACACCTCTCCGCTTTCGCTGGCAGCAGGCGGATAAAGATCCTTCAGCTTCTGTGCGAAAGAGAAGCTTAATATGAGACCTTAAGAGGCTTTAGTGCCTAGCAGCCTTTTCTCTGAAGCAAGTGCTGTGTGAAAACCAGGCCTGGAGCACGCAGGCAGCACAGCCCTGTTCAGAGGAGCTAATTCGGGCAGATTTCAAAGCTCGGTCCAGCTGAGGGGCACTCCCTCTCTGTAAACCTGCAAGGGTGATGCCTAGGGTAGAGCCTGGAGCCTTTCCAGGGTGAGGAGAGCACCCCGGCGGTGCTCCTTTGGCTGAGCCCTTCTGCAAGGGGCTTGGGCTGCATTTCTACGGGTGCTGTCAGCAGCTCCTAGCTGCCATAAAGAGGAGGCTAAAGTGAGACCACCCCACTTGCAAAAAGCAAATGGCCCGAGGATGGAGGAAGCACAAGAGCCCGACGGCTCTGTGTGGAGAGGGGGCGCGGTGCTGGGCTCGTCACGGGCATGCGAGCCGGGGTGCTTCTCTCACAGCCCTCCTGATGCGCTGCGCTCGCTCCTTCGCAGAAGCAGATGAAATTCTTGGAACAGCAGCAGGAGGATAACAGAAGCTCAAAGGAAGAGGCCCGGCGCCTGCGGAACAAGCTGCAGAGCATGGAGCGGTGAGACCCCCCAGTGCTGCTGCCTCTTCCCCTCTTTGGGGGTCCCACTGCCCCAGGCTGCATCTGGTCCCGGTTGCTGGCCCTTGTCAGGCTCTGCGACAGAGAAAGGCTGGCCCTTCTGCTGCTGCTTCCTTGTTTTCCCCTGGGAGTAGCAAGGCCTGGAGCTGTTTGCAGGCTGGTTTGGCCTCCTCAGGCCTCCCTGCACAGCCAGAGAGGATGCTGGGGCAGAGCCTGAATACATTCACGTGTGTGTATAGAGATATACTTACATCATGTGTGTGTATATGTATATATATATATGTATGTGTGTGTGTGTATTCAGGTGTAGTGTGTGTGAATGGCTGCCCCGTCTCCCTTCTCTCTTTCTTGGCATCCTTGCCTGCTGTGTCTGGCCTCTCGCAGCAGCCGTTCCCGGCGGAAGCAGCGCTCCCGTCCCGCTCCCGGGCGGTTTGCGACTCGCGGCTCGGGGGGAAAATCACTTGCAGGATCGAAGTGCTGCTTCAGAGCCAGCGCCCCGAAGTGGAGGAGATGATCCGAGAGATGGGAGTGGGACAGGCAGCGGTGGAACAGCTTGCGGTCTACTGTGTCTCCCTGAAAAAGTAGGTGCTCTGGGCTCGGTGGAACCACTGTGTCCTCCTGGATGTGGCTGGAGAGGCCTCCCTCGGCTGGAGGTGCCGGTTACCTTTTTCCCCCTGTGCAGTGGGATGTTTGACACACCACTGCTCAGCAGATCTCTTGGCTCTGTTCTTGAGCTGGTGATGTTCTGGGTTTTATCCTGTGGTCTTGCAGTTGCAGAGCTCCCAAACGAGAGTCTTGGGTTCTCTCAGGGAAGTTCTCAATCCTCTTGCAAATACAGCAGAGAGACTCTGTTGTTACAAATACAGACTGTGCTATGGTCCCTTTGCAGGGAATATGAGAACTTGAAGGAGGCTCGGAAGACATCCAGTGAGGTGGCAGAGAAGCTGAAGAAGGAGGTGTTTTCTGTCGGTAACAAGGTAAGAGAGGGTGAGGGTCGCAAGGTGGCCCCTGCCTGAAGATCCCAGCCCAAGTCTGGGCCTGCTTCTGGCTGCAACCTTGCCAGCTTGCAGTTGGGTCAAGAGGAGGGAGCTGGTGCCTGGTGTTAGGTTGGGGAAGGCTGTCACTGCGAGATGTAAACACTTGGGAGCTCTGTGGGGAGGTCTGTGTTGGGCAGCCCTGGAGATCCCTCTGCAGGCAGCCAGGGGAAATGGCTGGCCACAGACTGCCTGCCTGGCAGAGCTGCTCAGGGACAGTGTCGGGGGGAAAAGCCAACCCTGGAGCAAGGGGGGACAGTGGCCTGTGCCGCAGAGCACGGAGCTGTGCTCGGAGGGCAGTTTTTCCTTCTGTGCGTGTTGTAAGCAGCTCTCTGCTCCTTGGGGGGTGCTTATTGTGCAGCTGCAGAAAACGATCGCGGAGTTGGAGAAGACAAAGGAGGAGCTAAAAAGCACCCAGAAGGATCTGAAGAATGCAGATAAGGAGATCTTGGTGAGCACGTTGTTCCTTGGTCTGCAGTAGCTGGCAGCTGGCCACGGCCTGCAGCTGCAGAGCCAGGAGCCGGGCTGGGGTTGCCTCAGCTCACCCAGGCCACCTGCCCTCCCTTAATCTGCCCCTTGCTGCATCACGAAGGGGCAAAAGTATCTGCTGCAAACTCTCTTCTCACTGTCTGCTTTCCCTCTGCCCACCAGAGTTTGAAGAAGAAGATAGAAATCCTGCAGGATACTCTGAAAGTGCCATCTGTAACCAGAGAGACTCTGAGCAGACTGGTCTTTGAAAGGTTGGTGAAGCCCATCCCGAGGCACACACAGGGGTGGAGGAAGAGCTGCCAGTCTAACCAGGTTGTGCTGGGAAGAGGTGCTCTGGCCTGGCAGGCCTCATGGCAGCACAGCTGCTTACATCCTACTTTGTTTCTCCTGTTTGCCAACAAGGTGATGTCTGGTTTACCTGTGAAGAAGTGTACGTTTCTGAGGGTTTAGATCAGGAAGGGATGGAAGACAGAGCTGAGTTTGCCAAACTCCACCCTAGCTGCCATGTCCTGCCAGGGAAGCTGCTCCTTGGGTTGCCTCATACTTGTGCCTCAGGGTTGGCCTTTGAGGGAGCTGCTCTGGAGTCTGGGGAGCAGAGTTGGGCCAGGCAGAGGATCCCAGCCTGATTCTCTGTTTGGTCCAGCCCTTCCTTTCCGGCAGCCTGTGCTCCCTCCCCAGCACAGCGAACTGCCTTGTGTGCGCTGCACAGCAGTGTCAATGACATTCTACTGCTGTTTTGTAGCTCAGCGTAGCCTGTATCTCTGTGCCCATCTGCTGGGGACTGCTGCTAACGACTGCTCTGTGTGTCCTCACAGCCCCACTCCCCTGGAGCTGCGGCACCCGAAGCTCCACCGCCCTGCCCACAGCGAGGCGATCGATCTAGATGCCACTTTTGATGTGGATACGCCTGAGCCTCAGCCCTGCAGATCTCTTTCCAGCCCAGCGAAAAGACAGAAGCTGGATAAAAAGTCGTGAGTTCTCTCTCTTCTTTGTGCTTCTGCGTGAGATCAAAGTCTCCGTTCCTCCACAGCTGCTGTGAGATCAGCCAGCTCGCCTGCAGCTTGACACTGTGCTGCAGGTTTTGCCGTCAGCCCTGACCAGCTCTGCTTGGATAGTAAATCTGTGCTGACTTGTCCCTTGGTCTCTTACAGGCCTCCTGTGGTAAATCTGTCCAAGAAAGTTCTGAAGGAAACAGTGGAGGTAAAAAGACTTTTGTTTTCTGCATCGCCTCTTGTTTCTCAACCAACTAACAGCCAAACTGAACTTGCCCACATAGAAGGTACAGCCACCACAGACTGGGCCCCTGCAGAGCCTCCAACGTACTCCAAAGAGCTTTCCTTGAGTGGCTCCTGGAAACACTTTATTGCTATGTCAGAGAGGCTGTCTGGAATTGGTTGGGAGAAAGAGGATGGGGAGAGCCTGTGTCCTTGCAGATGATCCTTGCCAAGTGCACAGGGTAGATCTGTCCACATGGGCCATGGGGCTGGTGTGCCAGGCTGGCCGGGTGCTTCTTCCCTTCCTTCCTGTCAGTGAGTCCCAGGGGGAAGTTTGCAACTAGGAAGGGAGGGAGGAAGCGCCACAGCTTGAGCTGTGGTGCGGGAGTAACTGCTCACGTTGCTGTCTACATCCTTAATGCTGCTTGTACGTGAATCCAAGTAATCAAATCACGCTGGTCACCAGACTTTCCACTTTATTTTGTGGGACAGAACTGGGCAGATGATTTGGAGGATGAGGCCCTTAGAGGACTCCTGCCAGCCTTCATCAGGAACTCGGTGCTCTCCAAGAAGCCGTCCTCGGGCAGCTTGCTGGGTCCCCCCAAGCACGTGGGCGCTGTGAGTACAAGGGCTTCCCTGGAGAGGCCATCGAGGGCCCCATGCGCCTCTGTCCTGATGTGCCCTAACAGAGGAGGCAAGCAAGGCCTTTACGCCGCCGTGCATGGAAGGATGGACCTTGGGATGTGACCCAGCTCCTTCCTGCTCCTGCAGAGCTCCAGGGAGGACAGATGCTAAGGTCCCTCTCTGGCCTCTCAGGTCCCTCTCTGGGTCCTGTTCCTCCACCTCCCTGGAGCGCTGGATATTTCCCTTGTATGCTCAGCTCCAGGCACAAAATCCTAAGCCCTGCTGCCTCCCTGGAAGGTTCAACTTGTTCTAGAAAGTGCCAAGACACCCAAACTCTAGTCCTGCCCTTGGGCGGGGTTTTCTTCCTTGTTTTTTTTGTTGTTTTTTCTTCCATTAAGGTGAGGGCATTGTCCAAGTGTTTCCAAGTGCTCATGACCCCTTCCCAAGGCCGTGGTCTGCTCCGGCTTTCCGTAACCAAAAGGCTCCGCTGCCCTGCTCCAAACACATCTCTTTCTCTCTCCCTCCAGGTGAGGGTGGGCTACGATGGCTTGGGAGGCAGAAGCAAGTTCATACAGCCCGTATCCTTCCCTGCGTGGATCAGCGTCTGTTGGCATGTTGAACTTGGGGCTTCACAACTCTTTTAGGGCCTGGTGCTGTTTTGAGGTGCTTTTGCTCTTTGTTTCAGCCTCCTGTGTCTCAGCAAAGCTGTGGCCACCTCAGGAAGCCTGGGGTTTCTCCAGCCCCCTCCTCGCTGTGTTTTTTGCCCCTTTTGCCTAGGAAGGGGATCCGGAAGGTGCCATGCGGGTTAAAGGCAAGCTGCAGCTCCGCTCACAGCAATGTGTGGCAGGGGGCTGTAGATCTGGGGTGCTGTGGCTTCCCCCACGGAGGTGCTCACTGTGACACCCGGGGTAGACCTCGAAATACAAATGGGGATGATTAGCCATTGAGATAGATTTATGCATTTTATGCTAGGGGATGACCTGGAAGTGGCGAATGCTCCTTTGGGGCGGGAGGGAATGGGGCAGGAATATGTCCAAGTTCTACTCTTGCAGATAGGGAGCAAAGCCCAAGCTCTTCCTGCTGGCAGCTCTTTCTTGGTGGCAACATTGCTGGACCCCAGATCTGCAATTCTGGAGCGAATCCTGGGTTGCTCCTCAGCTTTCCCTGGTCTTGCCCTCCTTGACAGTCTCACCTTCAGACAAACCTCACGGAAATCCGGCCGGGAGCAGTGAAGAGCAAGAAGAAGAACGTGTCCAGGTCAGCGCCCGCGGCTCCTTGCTGCAGCCAAGCCAAGCTGGACTCCTTCCTGCAGTGAGAGGCCACATCCTTCCCAGGAACTGCTTAGTGAGGAGTTCCCTTGTCCGGAGCCCAGGCCTCGCTGCTGGCAAAGCCCTGGTGGGTGAAGCTGCCTTGGGAGAACCCTGCCCTTGCAGATGCCCCCGGGACACCGAGGCTCCAGTTAGTGTTTGGACTGATTTTTTTTTTTTTTTTTAACCCAAGTGTATTTTTTCCCCGGGTTTTTTCTCATTGTGTGGCTTGCTGGAAGCTCTGTCCTTGCCACATTTAGGCGCGGAAGCAAAGAGGAGAGACCCTGGCCAGCTCTCTGCCTGGGGCAGACAATTCAAAGACAAGACTTCCTGCAGGAAAAAAGCACGATTCTCCAGTTGTCAAAACAAGTTGCTCCTCCTAAACGATACCATCAGCCTTGACGCCTTTGGAGGAGGCCGGGGACAGCTTTGGAAGGAGGTCTGATGTCTTTGATTTGCTGCCCTCTTCCAAACGAGGCTTCCCACCAGGACAAGCAGTCTGGATCCATATTGCTGCGGCATGGCTGTACGTTTGTTAGCAAATGAATCGCCTTCCCTCCGCTGCAGGCATGGGCTTGGGGAGACCCGTGACCAAGCACAGTGGCTGCTCCTCGCCCTGCTTGGGGACATTGGAGTCTTCCATGCTTTGCCAGACTTGTGGCTTTGTGCATGGAGTGATGGGGTGATCCTCGCTGTCCCCTTTGTGAACTGGGAAGATCGGAGTGCTGTTGTGGCCCCTGCTTTTGTAGGATTTCTATTTTCAAGTGTGACTCTAGGGGTTTTCTCTTGAAACCAGCCTGCCGAGTGAGTTGAGGGTTAGAAAACGTCAGCCTGATGTTCTGGAGCTTCTGGAGCAGGGAGAGCTGCAGGGGCTGAGGCTGGACCTGTCTCACGTTCCCGAGTCCCCTCCTGCTCTGGGGCTCTAGCAGATGCAGCCCCTGAAGCTGGGCATGGAAGTAACCGAAGCACCACACTACGCAATCCCGCACCTATCAAATCTGGGGCGTTCCTGAATTCCAGCTGCTACAGGCTAGGCGCCTCAGCACCCGTATCGGTTGAAACTAGCAGGTCTTTAAACAATAAAATATATTTTTTCACCCATTATTTGTCCGTCGTGACCACCTCTCCTCCCTTCCCCCCCCATCTCAGGTGTCTCCCCTACTCGATGCTCCTGTTCCATGTACAGACGTCCCCCCCGCTCCCCTGCCACTGCCCTAGGGGGGCTGGTGACCAGCACCAGGGCCTCAAAAGCCAGCAGATAAGCAGGTCAGAGGGGCCGTCTTGCAGGGGGACATCAGAAGCTCTTTCTATTTCCGTGGAATTTAAGGTGAGACCAGACCTAGTTTTGCATTTATTTTAGGATTTGGAGAGCGTGTGTGCATTGACTCATGACCCTTCAGGAAGGTGCTGGCTCGGGCTGGAACAGCTGGAAGAAGCGTTTTGTGCTGAGCCCTCAAAGTCATGTTTAAAGCCTCTCCAGTCACCAGGAGACAGCAAGAGAAGTGAAAATGTGGAAAATGGGGGTTTTTATCACCGAAATGCAAAGCTGGTGACTTGAAGGTGGCACCCAAGGCTGCTCTTTAAGTGGCACCTACGTGTGCCCCCAGCACCCTCAGGACAACATGGTGTCGAGCTCAGTGCCCTTCTTGCTGCTGTCGGGGAGAGGCTCTGGATGGTCCTTCCCTTCCCCATGCCCCCAGTTTTGGGGTGCTCCATCTTCCCCTTTCCTGGGCTCCTTCCTTCCGCAGGTGTCTTGCGCTTCTAAGGGAAGGGATAGAGAGGCCACACGATGGCAGCAAGGGACAAGGGAGCAGGGGCTGTGGGGCTGGGGGTGCCGCATCTCTCTGGTGGGAGTGATGCGAAGTCTCCCTGGTCCCTCGTGTTCCGTCTCCTATAACTTAGTCCGTCTCCTATAACTTAGTTTATTCCTTTGAGAGCCTTCTGGGTGCATGGAGCTCGGGAACAAGCCGGCACTGCCCCAGCCTGGGATCTCTTTCCCCTTCTGGCTGCCTTTCTGCCGCTACAGCTCCAACGTGTGGGAAGCTCCATTCCCAGCATGGGGAGCCTCCCATTCCCAGGCACCATCCCCAGCTCCTGCGTGACCCAGGGCATCTTTTCCTTTCCTGCTGCAGGCAGAGGGGATGTCTGGCCTGAATCCGCCGCCCTCCTTCCCTTCCACCCCTTCTTCCACCGTGGTGAGGATAACCCCCCTGCGGATAATTAGCTTAATTATAGCTTAATTTCTTTAAATATAGCCTGTGTGCGAAATTTCAGCGAGCCTTAATTGCAAAGAAGGGCCGAACGCCGGGGCCCTTTGTTCCTGGGATAATTTTAGCTCCCGCATTAACTAACTGTGCAGTCCTCAGAAATTAATTCTCGCTCCGGAGTGAGCATTGTCACTGCTAAAGACATCGGTGTAAGTTGCTCCATACAAGAGAGTGGCGGCCTGGTCCTTGCCCCCTGCCACTTGGGAGCCCGCTCCTCGGCTTGGGAACACTTGGGAATCTGCGTCCCATCCCTGGGAACCTGCATCCCACCCCTGGCAGGAGTGAAATGTCCGGGACAGCGGGGCCAGAGGCCGCTTCCCTGCTGTCTGGAGAGCTCTTGGCGCAGCACAGGGTGTGAGGGGCTTGTGCTGAGGGGCGATTCAACTTGAAGAACAGAAACTGGGGGCACTTATTTATTATTTGTTATTTAATTATTTATTATTATCTGCTGAGTTTTGCATTTCAGGCCTGCAGGGGACTGGAAAAGGGTTTTTTTTAAGTAACATTTAGAGTTGTTGCAAGTGCTGCTGGTGGCATCCAGGGGAAGGATGGAGAGAAGGGAAAAACTAATTAGCAGGAGGAGCAAAAGGAGATTTGGGGGCAGTGGCAGGAGCATCCTGCTCCTGCAGCCCTGGCACCGCCGTCGCTTTATTACTTAGGCAGGAGGAGGACGGCTCATGTATAACCGTGACGCGGGGGCCAGGGCTCCGTGCAGGGAGGCTTCTCCCTCATCTCGCCCTGTCCCCACCGGGCACAGCACTGGGCTCTCGTGCTCTGAGGCTTCTCCTTTCCTCCCTGCTGCTAATTACTCTTTTAACAGCAGTAAATAAATAATAAGGCTGCAGTGCGGGGCCGAGTGCTCCTGCTGCGCAGCGGCCGCGTTAACCAAGGGGGAGGCCCAAGCTGTGGCTGCGGGGCTCGGCAGGGCCTGGACCTTTGCGGGCAGCCTGCGCCGCCCAACGCCGCCATCCCCGCTGCGGGGCCGTGGCCAAGGGGCCATCTGACGCCTTCTCCTTCGCGCTGTCGCGGCCGGGTGGCGCTCGGCGCCCCGCGGCGTCATGGCGGCAGCGCCCCCTTCCCTCACGGCG
>JAWLRI010000286.1:333165-388486 GCA_034781795.1 Crypturellus tataupa
GCTGAGGGGCTGCGGGGCGTGTTTTGGGGTGCGGAGCGGCCGGGGGGCAGGAGCAGCGGGGTGCAGCGTGTGGGGAGCAGGGACCGGTGCGGTGCACTTAGGTACACGGGGTGCGGGTTTGGGGGTGCAGGGGCCGGCAGGACTTCAATACATGGGGTGCGGGTGCAGGGGCTGGCAGGACGCAGGTGCAGCGGATGCAGGGGCTGGGGGCGCAGGGCTGTGCAGGGCAGGAGCCCGCAGGCTCAGCTCCACGGGGGCAGGAGCGGGCAGGTTCCTCTGTGCAGTGTGGGTGCTGGGGTGCAGGAGCCGGCAGGGTGCGGGTCTGCGGGTGCAGGAGCCAGCAGCACTCGGGTGCAGGGGGCGCAGGTGCTGGCGGGGTGCTGGTGTGCACAGTGCAGGCAGGTCGGGGGCAGGAGCGTGGGGCCCAGGCATGTAGGGTGCAGATACGTGGGGTGCAGACGCACGGGGTGCAGGGGTTCGGACAAGTAGGACGGAGGCACATGGGGTGCAAGGGCACCGATGTGTAGGGTGCAGGCACATGGGGTGCAGGGACACAGACGCATGGGGTGCAGACGTGCAGGGTGCAGGGGTGCAGACATGTAGCATGCAGGCACATGGGGTGCAGACACGTGGAGCACAGGCGCATGGGGCGCACATGCCGGCCGCTTTCATGCAGGAGGCACGGGCTGCACATGGGGCAGGAGCAGCTGGGGTGCAGGGGCTTACGGGGGGACACAGGGAGGCTGCGAGGAACTGCGGGGCCCCTTGTGCAGCTCGTGGCGTCAGCCCGGCTGGTGGCAGCGAGGGGATGAATGGGGGCTGCCACACGGCAGCAAGAGCTGCCTGCGGCCGCCCCGACAGAGTCTCCTCGCACTGCCCGGCTCGCAGCGGCCGCCTCGGTTCACTCAAACACGGCTCCCCTGCGCGGGGTCCACGCGAAGGCCGTTATGTAACCGAAACCATGGAGGGGAGCAACCGGCGCAAAAGCTCACGGGGGATTGCCCGGTGCTGCTTCATCATTTGCTTTTCTTTCTTTAATGAGCAGCAGCTAGAGTGCAGGGCGCCTGGAGAAGCGGCAGTGGGACTAGGCTAGACGTGCCCCCTTGAAAAGCCCGTGCCCAAATAGCACTGCCTCCAGCGTGTTTGCAGGAATAGCTGCGAGGAGTGGGAGAGTTGTGCGGTGAAACGCAGTGCGCGGGGTGAGAACGCGGCGTTTCGGGCTGCTCGTCTTGCCCGTGCAGCCCCAGGCTCTGCTCTGTCACTGGTTGTAGGATTTTCCTGGTAAAGCCTGCATTAAGTCATAGAGAAAAGTATTTAACCACAGCCCCACCGGGCGCGTATCGCCGCTGTGCTATGGCGCAGGGTCCCAGCACCCGCCACCGAGCCGCTTTGGTCACTGCAGGTCCTGCTGTGCCCTCACTCGACCTGGTTTCACTCGTAAAAACACCTGCCAGACGCCAGGTCCAGGGCTCCTTTCTGTCCTCATTCGAGCAAAATGAAAACCAAAATGCTACAGCTTCCTTTGGAGACAGCAGTTCGGGAGCACCTAGATTTTATTCTTGTTTTTGCAGTGAAACAGGAGCGATGCTGAGTCTTTGCAACCCCTTTTTCTCCTGACCAAAGTGGCTCTGTGATTCTCTCACTGGTGCCCTGATGGGCAATGACCGGCTGTCCCTGCCCCTGCTTCAGCACTGCCTTCCCTTGCAATTAATTAACGCAATTAAGTGCATGGGCTGCAGAGGGGTCTGTGGGCAGCCTGGGGCCTTGGGCTCGTCCCCTTCCGGCTACGCTCGCGGGTGCTCCGTGACCGGGCTGGTTTGTGAAGCACCCGTTGAAACGCCGCGTGTGGGAGGGATGCAGGGAGCAGAGATAACGGGGAGGGATTTTAATTCGAGTCAACAGAGTGGGAATTAAGGAAAAGAGAGGCCTCTAAAGGGAAGAGGTTTTTCTAAGATGCGGGAGCGAGCGTGCAAAAGACGCCCCAGGATTTATGATTATAAAAGGTTTAACAAGACACGGTTCTGGTGAAGCAGTGAGTGTGCGCAGAGAGGAAGGCTGGAAATCCAGAATGACAAGGCAAAAGCAAGGGGGTTTCTCTAAACATTTAGGCAATTAGTTTTCTCTAAATGAAAGAAATCACATCAACGTAACAGTTACAAGTTAGTGTAAAGTGTAGGAAATATTACTTTTTGATATATGTATATATATATTTTCACAGTGTCTACTGTATTACATGAGGAAATAGTCTCTTTTAAGCATATATACTGGATTTTATTGCATTTAGTTTCTTAATGCAATAAAGGTTGCAACAGAGGTTTCGGGGAGCAGAAACTCTCCCGCAGAAGTTACGCCTTGCTGTGGGTTATGCACCATATATCAGCATTTGGGAATTGAGATTTTCACTTGTATATTTTGGATGCCTGTGACAGAGCCTGAGAGCCCAGCAGTGGAGGTGATGGAGGGTGGAAGACGGATGCTTGGCTCGGTTGAGATGATTACGATCCGCCGGTGTGATGCAGCTGTGCAAAAACCTAATGCAGTGTAAGATTGCATCAGATGAGGTATTTTCAGCCTGGATGAGAACATATTACCATTTTCCAAAACTGCTCTAGTCTTATTTGGAAGTGTTGGGCACGGTTCTGGTCAGGGATATTAAAATGTTAGGAGGGAGCACAGGGAAGGTTACCCCTAGCCTGGCCAGGAGAGTGGAGGCCCTGTCTTGTGGGAGAAGGTCTAAAGATGCAGAATTATTCTTTAAACCCCTAGGATCAAAGAAACATCAATTAGTTGTGGTTGCCCTTAGACCAAGACCTTTGCTTTGGGTTCCAGGTGTCGGGAAGCGAAGATGGGGAGGCGTCTCCCAAAGGGTCCTCTTAGGCCTGAGAGGTGCCAACTCATTTTGAGATGGAACTTGACAGACTCGGGAAAAGGAATTTGTGTGAAGGAGTAGAAATGATCCCAGGTTTAGAAACATAGCTTGGAATATGATGCTTCTCGTAAGTGACTTTCCTGGTACTCCAAAGAAAGGTTGTGGGAGAAACAATCTCTTTATTTGTGCGTGACTTTTACCGTGTTAGTTCTGTTTTCTGGAGCGTTTGGTGGTCAATGTGTAGAAGGTTTTCTTGTCTGTCTTTGTGCCTGGATGGAGGAGCTCCAGGACAGGAGGTGAGAAGGCCTTGGGCTCCCGGGAAGCTGAAGACTGGCCACAAAAACGCAGGGAACCGGCAGCGCTTCCAGTGCTAACGTGTCTCCGGAGTCCAGGTGCTGTGCATTGCTCACAAACTCATCCTCACTCCGACTGCTGCATTTCCAGGATCTGGAATGGATCTGTGCCATTCCAGAGCCTACCGGAATCTTCCCTTCCTCCCACAAATGTGGAGCATAGGCCCTTGGGTGAATCCTTGGGATTTTCCCTCAGCAAATGCCAGGCGCAGTGGCAAAGCCCTGGAATTCTTGTCCTCTCTTCCTGGCGCACGATGTTGCCCAAAGCAACGTGGTGCCTTTGGGGATCCAGCCTGTCACTGCAGGTGCTTTTAGCCTGTCGAGAAGGGGTCGGCATGGGGTGGAGGCTCGGAAAGACGAGGTCTCGGAAAGACGGCCAGGAAAGATGGCCGTGGTGCACGCAGGCTCCCGGGAGAAGCGTGGATCCCGTAGAGGCACATGGAGCTGCTGGCAGCCGACGCAAGAACCTGTCACAACACTTTTAACATCATTAATGCTAGCAAAGAAAAAAGATTCCTTTTTGGTTCGCTGGCGTTGGTTAGCGCTGAATTTCAACTTTTCCGAGTGGATCTATACGCTTGTGTCTCGGGAGGGGCTCACTGCGAGACGAAGGAGATGGAGAAGAAAAGATTTCAGTGATGACTGAGGCAGGCATTTAAAATACTTTATTGTGTTTTTTTCCCCCTTTATTTTCTTCTCAAACTCGAGATGAAAGTAGCGGAGCTGCAAACGTTTAAGAACTAAAGACTAGTGGCAGCAAGGGGAAGACTGGAGACTGAGGCGATGCGGAGTGCACGTAGGGATAGATACGGGATGCGGGATGTGATGCTAAGGCGAAACTCCTTAAACGTCCTGTCTATGGAGACAGACGTTTCCCATCAGCCTGTTTGGCAATCAGGGGAGCCTGGAGCAAAAATCACACGATAGGAAAGAGCAGAGCAGGAGTTAGACGGAAAGAGACTCTCCAAATTATAGAAAATAGCTCAGGTTTGGGGAAAAATAAGTATTACCGCGGTTCAAGTGTTCCCTTCTGTCCCTTTGGTAGCTCACTTAAATTTGCTGGGTATTGGCTTATTTTCTTGCAATAAGGACAAGGGAAATAATGGATAGTAAGTTTGATATTTTGCTTGCTGAACCCCAGGGTGGAACATCATTGTGGAGATTTTTTTTTTTCACAGATTGAAGATCAGACAGCAATGGGGGAAAAATCACATGTCTCCATGTCATTTTAAATGGTTACTTAGAAAACATTCCCTTTGGTTCTACCTTTGCTCCGCTTTTAGGATAGTTTTTACCTGCCCTTTTGCTCAACTGAAAGGTGACCCTTTGCCAAAGCCCCGAACCAGAACTTGGGAAGCGCTGCTTTGTTTTGCAAAATTCAGAGCGGCAAGTAGCAACTGCTCCCAGGTTTTAAATGCGGGGGAAGAGCGAATGTCTGCAGTACGCTGGGCTCGGCAAGCTACGATAGAAAGAGGAGAACCAAGGGGCCTGCTTGACTGATGGAGTCAAAACATTTTCTGTGTTAAGTATCCCCCCGGGCTGCTTCAATTAGTATTTTTGCCTTGTGATGCAGGCTATGGCATCTGCAGTGCATCCTCCCTTCGGCAACTGTTATTTTACCCACTTGTGACCATCCCACCAGGGGCCACAAGCTCCTTGGTTTCAGGGGTGCAGTTCTAGGTGCTTTGGGTACTCCCCCAAACCTCCCCACGAGCCTGTTCATGGCTATTCCAAGCGTCAGGTGTGAAATATTAATGCCTTTCTTTCCAAAACAAACACACAGATTAGCAGGCTGGGCACAGGCTTGAATTTCTTGCCGCTGGAATGAAGCAGAAGGGTGTTCTGGAGGCCTCGGCGCTTTGGTAGCTTGAGATGTAAGCTCATATCTGTCCCGTTCTCTTTTATTTTTCCAAAAATAAATCAGGAAGAGTTTGGAGGGGTTGATTTCCTTCTTGGCACCTTCTGCTAAGGTGGGAGGTGGTTGTTGTGGTTCAAGTGAATATTTGACCCAGCAGATCTGTCCTGCATGTGGCCAAGCTGCTCGGTCATAGTGGCTTTTTTGGGATCTTTCCAGCCGGGATACGTCACAGGCTGTGCCGGGCAGCATCGTGCACTTCTGTTTCCTTCTGCAAAGGGCCTTAAAAAGCTGTTATTCTATCCCATGTGAGCTGGATTTGATGCTTTCCCACGTGCTTCCCATTCTGTTCAAACAGGTAGTTAGTGACCTGCCTCCTTCCTGCACTTTATAATTGTTTTTAGAAGACTCCATGTACATCTGAACTAGTCAAATCTATATATATGTATAGTCAGACTCCATGTTCCAATGTCACAAACCTTTTCCACTCTCATCTGACACCTCGCTTTGATTTTCCGAGATGGCAACTAGCACAGCACCATGCTGACAGCTCAGGTGATTTTTCCAGTAATCCCATGGCAATATTGGCCCCACTCGGTTGCATACTGGCTGCATCTGCCCAGGTAGGGTGCTAATAAATGTTTGCGGATAAGAAAAGCACCGTGGCGATAGTGAGTGGCCGGGCTGGTCCCGTTTGAAGCATTTATTCCTGGGAGGCTCCTCATCCGTATGCTCTTCACTCATATTTAATGCTGAGGACGAGTTATTGCATTATTAATAGTATCTCTGCTTGTTGGCTTCTATGTAGCTTTCTAGCGCGTGCTCGGTAGTGAAGATAAACCCAGGGCCTGTTAATAGACGGGGGCAATGAGGTGATTGGTCTCCTGTGTAGGAGATCACGATTCTCTGCTTTTAGGCCTTTAGTCCAGGCCTTTAGTTAGGTCTTTAACCTTCTTCTGAAAGCCAAACAGCACTAAAATGGGTGTAAATAATGCAAATAATTAAGTAAAGAGTTTCCAACAGGGTGCGATGGGATCTACCATCGCATGAGGATTAAATAATAAAAATTCTCGTCCTTCCCCACTGTCCTGTCTACCACAGCCTTTAAACTGTAGTTTCCGCTCTGTGCAGCGGCACAGATGATCTTGCTGGCCTTATTCTCCATGAATATATGATTAAGTGGATTGGTTTATTCTCTTGTATCACAAGTGATTTAGCGGTATTTCTAGGTCATTGTCAATAGAGGAAAAATGCATGTATATTTAATGCAATAAAGTGTATTAGGCATGTTCTAAGGGGGAGCTGCAGCAACAGCAACAACAAAACGCTCTCCTGCATAGACGGATTCTTGCATATCAGATTCCCCGGCCAATTTTCTTCTCCTTGTTCTTTGCTTACTCTTTAACAGGACTCATTCTTGCAAGTGTGTTTTCACATTGCTTTCACGTTCCCCCTGCCACGTTCCCTCGTCCTCCTCTCTTTTTATTGCACCTGAAGAGCTTTTACACCGTTTTTTTTTCCTTTCCAGCGCAATCAAAATGAACGTTTCCACTAGGAGATCATTAGTGCTTGCTGATGATGGATGCAGTTGTCCCAAAGCCAAGGGAACATAACAGTGCATTTAAGGAACTGCTGCAAAGAACTGGAGGAGACTTTGGGGCCATTAGCCCCTAGTAATACTGTCGCAGGCACCACATCACGCAGTCCCACTAGCAAGGTACAGACTAAGATCTTAAATTAGGTTTGGGAAGCCAAAATGCAGGCTTCATCAGCCTCCAGTAGCCCGTGTGTTTGAGCAGGGCAACTGCTTTCCCGCAGATAATGATGTCTTCGAGCCAAGGTATGTTCAGTGACTTGGCCAGCCGTGTGCCGGAACAATGGCAGCTGTGACATATTGCTTATCCCACCTGCAGCCTCGTGAACCTGAGCATACTTAGCAGTTCCCCATGAGAAGGGCAATTTCCTGCCCTCTTCTCGGGAGATTTCCTTATTTTCCAAGAGCTACAACACGTCTTGGAGCGAGCAGGGCATGATCGAGCGCACAGGGAAGACGCATCTGTGCTGCCTGAGAAGCGTCTCTGAGCTTTGAGCTTCTCCACGCAAGTATGATTAACCCTTCCTCACTTGACACTGGGATCTGCCAGGGACAGTAGGCTCTCATACTTGATGGAGCAGCCTGCCACACCGGGTAGTTTTCAGATTAGGATTTGACAGCACCTCTGAAAGCCTAAAAAAATCATCTTGGGCAAAAGCATTGCCTCAGTTTGGACACAGAAAAAAAAATGAGTGTGTCAGCCCATCTGTTTGAAGTTCACTTGCTTATTTTCTTCTGACCCAGGATGCTGGAAAGTCAAGGAAACCTCTGTAGGTCTTGATGGGTAGAGAAGCTTTTAGAGGCCAAATGTCAATAATTGAGAATAGCCTTTGAACTTGATTTTTTTATATAATTCCTGACAGGGAAACGCGCGGCTCTGACGGATGTCTCCTTGCAAGGAATCAACTAGGGCACTTCTGGGAATTGTAGGGTCATGAACAAGGAAATTAATTTTGTAATTTTGCTTTGTCGGTGAATTTTAAGCTCTATTAAGAGAATTTCGGAGCATGTGGCCTCTGCTGACATGGCCTCAGGGTGCTCCTCCCTAGACCTCTAGCCCTTAGAAGTTGTGCATGGACATGAAGTCAGTGTTGGTCGTGGCTTTTCCTGTTATTAACTGAATTCAAATTACTTTCTTGCCCTGGCTTTTTAGCTGTGCAATTAAAAAGCAGGCGGAGAGGGTACATCTGCTGCTGCTTCCCTTGGATGCCCATCAGCTTCCCAGAGGGAGGAGGTGGTGGGTGTAATAGCCGGGTGCTGTTTGGTCGTGTGTTGCTGAAGAAACTCCTATCATCACCTTGAGGGTGTCAAATTCCAGAGAAGGCTATACTTTATTTTCCTGTATTTTTTCTTTCTATGGCTTGCTTCTTTCAGTCATTATCGTCGCCTTTAGGAATAAGAGGTTTTGCAACATTTAATATCTGTCAAAGGATGAAGTTGTACGTGGGAATTACTTTCAAAGATGGACATGCTGTAGCTGTTGTCACTTTTTCTTTTTTGGATCTGAAAAAACAGCTTGCAACCTGGGGAAAAAAAACTGCGTAGTTTGTTTCCCTGTGTCTTCTCAAGAAAACATTTTGGTTATGGATGCGTGAAGCTACGAGTTATAAAATAGGAATACTTGAAATTTGAAAACGTATAATACTGTCTTGAGGGACTCGGTGATTTTCCTCAGTCTTTTGGCAAAACAGATCAGCCGATGAGACGCCGCGTGCTTATGAAATGCGGAGGGGAAATGCAGTTCTGAGCTAGATCCCTTCCCATGTTGACTCTGAACGGTGCCTCTCCTTCAGATGAAACATGAAATTACTCTTAATTCATTTTGTTCCAATCCTACTTACATAAACTATTATGTGACGGTACAGCTGGCCTGAGGAGCGGCAGGAGGTCTCACATTTCGGGTTTTGCAGCCTCTCTCTCATTAAGCCTGCAAAGTGCTTTAAACGTGCCCCGTAATCCTCTCGGGGAGACAAATTAGTTTTTTTCCTTTTGCCGCTTTGCCGTTTGCCACCGGCGCTGCCGGTTCAGAGCCGTCGCAGGTCCGTCCGCCCTGCGGCCGGGCAGCGGGATTAGAGCATGTGTTGACAGAGCCGGGCTGCTTTTAATCTAGTTAGTTTAAGCAGCCCAAGGTGCTTGAAGCCCTCAGCATCCTTTCTCCCCGGCTTTACTACAGCAAGTTATTTATGGCTGCAGGGAGTTTATACCAGCTCCACTGCTGTCCCGCTGTCCCGTTTATGCCAGCTCGCCATGCAGTCCTGCTGCTTTACGCTTCTCCCGATGTCTGCGTTGGAAGAGAGGAGATCAGCAGGGTAGAGCTGGGGTTTTTATTAAAACAACCTCCGTGCGGCTGGAGACGTGGTTTTCCCATGTCAAGTTTGCACATGCTTTTGTCAGGAGTTTGCCTGCAGTCAAACCCTTGTTGTGTTGTGGGTAGTGGTTATGGGCTTTAGGGCGCAGTTTTTGATGCCTTTCTCCACGCGCAGTGCTGGAGCTTGCTGTCCTGCCCACAAGATGACTCTGTGTGTATGTATTTACCGTGAGGAAGAGCAGCAAAACTGAGACTTTAGGGTAGACACTGTTGCAGGGAAAGAGAGGAGCATTGCATGTGTATTTATGAGCAAGGAGCTTTGTCCTCCCGGTTAGGCATGGGAAGAGGTGCACGAGGAGCTGAAGTTGATGATGGCCTTCAAGGAAGCTGGTGTTTGCCATCAATTCGCTATGAAAGCAACTTGCTTGTTTGGCATGCTCATCACACCTCTTTGCAATCCTGGAAGGTTATTCTGTAGAAATTTTAGGTGAAAATTCATGTTTTAATGGTGGGCCATCCATTTATTGGCTTCCTTCATCCAGAATGAGCAGGAGATATTTGAGTTCTCCCTCCAGAGATCATTGGAACAAATTGGCTCCCACTGGGGGGACCCTGCCAGAGGAAAAAATGAATTTCCTTCAAATTCATGGCTGCTAAGTGTCCAGGTAAAGCCAAGCAAGATGCAGACCCGGTCATATATATATGTGTATATATATATTTTTCCCTTGTGTGGCCCAAACAATCTACATCGTGAAATCCAATGAGCTTCTCCTGAACTCTCTTCCTTTTTCAAGCGAGATCTACTTACACAGAAGAAGGAGGCAGGATGAATACCCAAAATCTTCTCTGCCATCTCGCAGAAGAAAATTTGGATGAATTTTCGCAGAAAGTCTCATGTGCTTGGTATTCACCCGCGCTCACACTCCTGTGCATCCTGTGGGTGCTGAATCGGACGTGCTGAGCTTGGTGTTGTCCTGGAAATGTGTGCACCTTGACCATGTTTTCTCCAAGGTGTCTTGGCTTTGTTATCTTCTGCCACCTGATGATGATGTCCTGTCTCCTGGGTTCCTTTTTCCCCGTTCACAGCAGGATTTCCAGGTGATTCGGTGTGATTCCATGAAACGTGTGGCAGTGCTACTGAAACTGCACCGTCACCTCGGCGAGGTTCTTGCAGCTCTGCCTTGCGTTCCTCTGGCCCGCTGCCCTTGCAGACCTTCCCCGCTCTTCTCTAATCACTCTTGAGCAGCGTCGCTGCAGGGAATGGGAGAATTGATGTCGGGCTCCCTCTGCAAATGGATCTGTGGGATGCGTCTCCGTGGGTGCAAAGTTGCGAGATGTCTGCGGCAGATAATGCCGGAGCGGGTTGTGCCGGGGCCGGGCTGCATCCGCAGCTTTTCTCAAGCACTGCTGGATGATGCTGGATTCTGCTTCCTTGTTTATGTTGTTCGGCAGCTACCCAGATCGTCTCCCTGCCTTTTATTTCGGGCAGCTCTTGAGTTCCAACGAGTGGAAAATTCCAACAAGCCTCTTCCTTTCCTCCCTTTCTGCAAATTAAGCTGCTGCTCCAGATGTTTTGCTTGGAAATCCGGAAAATAGAACCCACTTGGAAGACAGTTGTATAAAGTGAAGATCTTTAAATCTGTTTGTCCTGCAAGGGCATCCCCCAGTCTGTGTCCTTCTCTCTTCAGCTTCCTCCTTCACCTGGAGTTCGAACAGTAGAAAAGTAATTGAGGGGGCATGTGGTGCTTTGCTGTCCTTTAAACCACTCTTGTGGGTGATTTGCAGAGCAGGTATAGCCCTATTTGCCACTTTTTACCTTTAATAACTAGTGTCTGACTAGTTGCACTGATATTATGTCAAGAAAAGTTTTAAGCAGAAAGGCTGGCCCATATTGTTTTTTTTATAGGCATTATTTACCTTAGTCTCATAGAAATAAGGTATCAGGAAACTTAACTCTGGGAGAAAACTTGAAAGAACTATCCCCTTAATAAAGTATGTCCTTTATAACCTATTTTATCTGCTTTTCCTCTCTTGAAATATTTCCATACCAACATACCTGCAATGCACTACACTGATCAAGTAAACATTTCAGCCTTAAATTTGACTAGTTTCCATTACTGCAAAGCTAAACCTTTTCAGTAGGACCACGAGGACAGATAGATCAAATCTGCAGATTAGGCCGTCTCTTCTGGTATAAATGATCTGGTCTGAGGTATGTGAAGCACAGAAATGCACGCAGGGACAAAGATCCTCCAAGAATTATAGCCGCCAGAGAGGTAAGTGGTTTTTCTTTCATCCTTGAAAGAATTTGGCAGGGCTATTTCAGACTATCCTATTTCAAGAGTACCTTTAAACTGACGGCTTGAAATATTGAAACTGTTGGTGTCGCTTACAGTATGGAAAATATATTATTTTCTAGTTTTGCCCTTTCTTTCCCGTTGCGAACAACATGTTTGCACACCCTGAAGTCTGCTAAATCTGAGCTAAGTTTGCTGAGGGTGTTTGGGCTTCCGATTTGCATCTCTCACACCAGGATGCGGCTGTATCCCGTCTGTCCCCTGTAAGCCAACCCGAGTGCAGCTTCCCATGGCAGGCCCATATGGCCACGCTCTTGTCTCCAATGACAGGATTTATTGTCCCACCTGTGTTGGCACGAAGATCTTCAGGGATGGAGGAACTTTGGAATGTGAAGAGCGCTTTGGATCAGCACAACCCCATGCAGAGTTTTCATTAGATGATACTTGCATATGTTGGATGTGGATCTCTCCTCCTTGCAGGGATGTGGGGACCATCACTATTTGTTACCTAAGTTGGCATTCTTCAGGGATGACATGAGTTGATCCCTGTTTCCTGCATCCCCAAGGGTCTCACTGCTGCGTTGCTCCTCCACACATTATGTGTTAGCGCTTGCAGACAAATTATTGAAGTCCTAAATGGCAAGGGGAAAAGAGAAAAGGTAGAGGGACGGTTGTGAGACAGACGAAATGACGCAAGGTATAAAGATACAATCACGGGATGGATAAAAGGCTACAATTTTCACTGCTACAAAAAACATATTAGGTTTACTTTCGTTTGCCCAGGCACAAATAGACTTGCAAAGTCAGGATTTTTATGTTGCCACTTGCTGTAGTTACCCAGAGCCGTTTTGCTTGCAGCAGTACCATGGTGTAATTTCCTCTTGTATTGTAGGCACTGGGGCCGTTTTAACTGTATTTATTTATCTATTTATCTCCGTCTTCCTTTCCCCCTTTTCCTAAAAATACCGGTTGGTTTCCTCTTGATATGTCATTACTGCCTCTTTATTTTAGCAGTACTTTTTTTTGGCGTTTTTATATGCCTGAAACAAATGTTGTTTCTCATTCCGGGATGAGTTCAGTTGACTCGAGCTATCACCAAGATGGATAACGATACATTTTGGGGGTTTTATTTGCATCAGCTTTTAATTTTGGAGCATGGGTGGCATCCATCCAAAAGAGAGCCCTGCAGCCTTCCCAGTCTGATTAATAGGAAAACACAGATTTATTTCTGCTGAGGGCTTTGTAGACGCACGAGAAGCCGTAGGCACTGTGGCCAAGCACTGGGAATGCTGTCGGAGCAAGACACCTTTTTCCCCGCAAGCCACTTGGTGCCTGAGAATGTCCCCACCACAGGTCCACGGTTGGTGAAAGCCCTCCAGGTCCTTGACTGAATCAAGGGGAAAGCTCAAAAGGGAGCCTTGCAGATGCACAGACCTCTGTGCGCCTCTTTTCGGGGAGGAAAGAAAACCAGAAGCAAGGCAAGAGGCCAGGCTGCCTCTGCTCTTGTGTTTGAATTGCTTTACAGATGTGTTTTTCCCAAAATAGCTTCATGGTGTATTTTTGGTTGAACAGTCTATATTTGTTGATGAGCGTTAAATTGCCATTTTCTGACAATTGTCCTAAATTACTTCAAAATCTCTTTCCAGAGTGGAAATATCTACTTTAGAGCCCATCGGTGTGCAAGGTTATCGTTGTCCTGCCCTGCACATGTGGCTCTGCATTGCCTGACCTTGGGTTTTGCCTGTCACAGTGTTACAAGACATCACTTTCAAGACAGCCTTGTCAAGGTTGTTTTTTATTTTATTTTATTTTTGTGCTCACTTTTAGCTTAGAATGAATAAATTTGAGTAGCTCAGCAAATTTATCCCTTCATTATTCACTACCTTTCCAGGCCACTTATGAATATATCCAGTTTATCCCATTGCAGAGGGCTCTAAAATGCTGGATGTGAAAAAGTGACCGTTCCCCTGCATCCGTGGCTTTCTGTATCTTAATCCGTTAATAATCCCTAATAAGGTCTCCTCTTCTTTGATGATGTTTTGCTCCTCCTTTCTCCCTTTCTTTCTCCGTAAGAGCCGACAGTGAGGGACTTTATCCGAAGCTGTCTGCAAATGGAAGTGCACTTATCAGGTTGACCGTCCTTAGCTGCTTGCTCACTGACCACTTCAAAAATAGTCATCAAGTCTGTGAGGTGTGACCTTAGGAAAGCTTGTTGACCCCGTCCTTCTGTCCATTCACTCGGGCGCCTTCTCATT
Source organism: Crypturellus tataupa (assembly GCA_034781795.1). NCBI lineage: Eukaryota > Metazoa > Chordata > Aves > Tinamiformes > Tinamidae > Crypturellus > Crypturellus tataupa. The sequence goes on from JAWLRI010000286.1 coordinate 346,697, forward strand.
CGGTACTTCATTACGCTCTGATCTGTTTGCCAGGTACAGACAGCAGCCTTGCCTTGCAGATCCTCTTCAAGCCCTTCTAAAGACTGATATTACAGTCAGCCTTTTCCACTTCTCTGATCCTGCAGCCAATTTAAGCAAAAGGTTGTGTCTCCTGCTCATCGTTTAGCAGTTTTGCATTTGAGTTCCTGGAGAAATCTTAAGTGGGTACTGTTGAATCCTCTCATATTTTTTTTCATTGATGTTTTCTGCCCCACGTCACACAATGTTTCTTTTGCTGATTCATTCCTTGAAACAATTTTTTTTCATATAAATCCTGAATCTGAAACAGTTCTGGCATGGGAACCTTCATAAATTTATCCTTAGAAAACAGCATTGTGAAGGCTGGATTTCTTTTCAGTTAGTCTTGCGTTTCTATTGCATCTCAATCAACTGATTTCCTGGCAGTTTTCCTATTTCTAAAGTTTTTCCTCAACTGGAAGCAATTTTGTGATTTGTGAAGGATTTCTTTTTGCTTCTGCAAACTTCTTTGCTCTAATCTTTAATTATGTTGACATTCTGTGGTCATGTCTTAAAGCATTTTTTGATAGTGTATGGTTTCCCTGAGGCTCTAACCGAGTAACAGAAATAACACAAAAACTTTAGTTTCTTTCCCTTGAAGCTGCTGCTTTTAATTTATTTTCAACAAACTTTCTCACCTTTTCTGTAATTTGTTTTGCCTTTCAATCTAAATATTACAAATGTCACTGTGTTTTTCTTTTTTTTTTTTCCCCAATCATTTATTGCCTGTTAAAACAGACCCTGGGCATGTCTTGGGACCGAGTCAAGAGCAGATTCTTCTCTTCTGCATTGCTTTAGGGAACAGTTAACAATATAAGCCAGAAGACATGTTGCTGGTGGTTAAAATCAGAGAGGCTTTATGGGTCTATAAATAATCTATAGTTTTAGAAGGTCGCCTTTCACAAATTGCAGGAAGCATTTAGTAGAAATTGGATTGATGAGATGGGTGTCAATGTGTCAATCTCTTCTTTGCCGTTGGTGCTGGGGACATTTATCCCCATTTGAGCTACTCTTTCAGCTCGCACGCTGCTGTGGTAGTCGCAGGGCCGTATCTGACTTTATGGCAGGGCCCTTTGTCATTTCCTACACAACGTCCAAATTCTGCAATAAAAAACAACTGGAACTCTGCAAGCTGAAGCCAACTCAACCCTACAGCCCGCAGCATCTCCAGGGCACAGTCATCCCCTGTAGCTCAGCGCGTCTGAATCACTATGAAACTTGGTGTGGTCATGGGGTGGGTCATGATGAGTCAACGGAGAGATCTGAACTGAGGGCTTTTCTTTAGGGGCTGCTGTGTGTCACAGCGATCCCCAGCTATGTTGTTCCGCCTTGGGGACGAGTCCGTGGTGGCTGGAGATGCGGTGCTGCTGCTGACCCTGCCAGGATGAGGCTGGCTGCCCGGGCTGGTGACGCGGCCCTGGCTCGTGGAGCTCTCCACGGGACTGGGTGTCCATCCGTCTGTTGCAAGAGAGAACCCATGGACGGGCAGACGTGCTGAGTTTTCACTCATCTTCCACTGTGGCTGTATCCTGGGCGTCAGCAGCTTGGGTATCTGTTGCCTCCTGTCTTTTTTCAGTTTCTTCCAAGGCTTCGGAGGTCATTCCTTGTGCGCTGGCGATCTCCACAGCCCTGTTAATAAAATGCCGACCTAGTGACTCCTATCATTCACTGGAAGAGCCACATCTGTTTGCGTCGCATCTTCTAGTTGCTTTATAAGAGTCAAGGCAGACTGAGACACAGCATCAGATATCCGAAGGGCCTTTTCCTCCTCTGCCCTAGGAAGGGCATTTCTGAGGGCCATGCAGAGCCTCCTCCACATCTGCAACCTCCTGCCTTGGAACTCACAGCATGATGGGCCAAGCAGCAGCTTCTACTACATCTCTGGGAGGTTTAAATGTGGTGTTTTGCTATCACAGAGGAAAGAGATTTGCCTCGATGCCAAGGAAGAATGGATATTAGAGACTTTACTTATACCTGAGAGATTTTAATGCTTTGAAATTCGAGATTGTAAATGTTCTCAGTGAACGGTTATATCGTTTGGCAATGGGGCTGATTTGAATCTTTCAGCCTTCAATGCACCTGCTTCTGTAAAGCAGATCCGCCATCTCAGAGGAAAACCCTTTGATATGTAGCAAGTGGAGATCATTACCTGCCGTTTGAGCTGCCTGTGGCTCTGAGGGTCTTCGCTGAAGCCCTGCCAAAAATAGCTGCTCAATTCAGGGGAAAGAGGAGCTGTACGCAGTCCTGGGCTTGGCAACTTTCTGTCTTGCTCAAGGGGAATATGCAAAAGTCTCCTCTGAGTGGGAATCAGGTCTTGGAGTTCATTGGGGCTGCTGTGGTCAGCCGGGGTTGCTTGCCTTGGATTCAGTTGCAGCTGCTAAAGAAACTTCTTATAAAAAGCAGTTTTGTCCTATCATAACATCATTTTGGAGCAAACATCCTTTAGACTTCCCTTTTCAGCCAAGGAATCCATTGCAACATCCCCACAGCTTTGGTTCCCTAGGAAGACACCTCTGAACCCAGTGGGAGCCAAAGAGCACGTGCTTCTGCGCAGCAGGAGCCATCCGGCTCTGCTCTCCCTGGACACCGCCCAAACTTTCTTCCATTTCAAAGCCTGGGTGTTGGATGTCCCTTGAGGCTGGAACGAGTCTGATAATCTGTACTAAGCATCATTTTAATTAACAGAAGAAAAGCGCTCACCAGGCACGTGGTGTTGGCCAGGCTTCTGCATGTGATGTTCAGCAAGGGTTTTCTGTAATATTCCCTAACAGCTTCCGATCACTACTTCATATTTTCAGTCTTACAATCTTTAATAACCCTTTGGGCTATGAAAACTGTAACCCAGTGAAAACTGGGCTTCAGTTTCATGGCATGCCCTCTTTTTAAACCATTTAAGATACATATTCCTAGCATGGGTATCACTGTAGTTAAGTGAGGAGTGCTTGTATTTAAGCAGATGCTGATTTTTAGTTCTGTAGGGTTTTTTTTTGTGTGTGTGTGTGTGTGTGTGTCAAACAGAGAGTAATATAAAATTCTCTATGTTGGATTTAGTACTTTGGAACTCATCACTAACATTCCCAAGTTATGTGGAGACTTTAGTAATGCTGATATGAAACTCTCAGTGCCCACAGATGAAACTGGACTCCCTCCATGCCAGACAGCTCTTTTTCTGTTTATTTATTAAGAGTTTGCCTGCCCTGTTTTCTAGAGTGTCTTGGTAACAGGCAATACTTACCAGCTAATATCTGATATTTCCCCCCCACTGTTCCTATGCTGAGCCATCAGCTTTAAAAGTTACCTTTTCTAAGTCGCAAGCAACTCAGAAATGGTGTCGTGTTGACCTAGAGCATAGCTGCCCTTTGCCTTAGCTGCCTGCTTTGACTAAATTGTTTTTATTCAGTGATTCTTAAAATCAGTCATGTGAATGTTCACATCAGGTTGCAGTCAAACCAAGTAGGTCAGATGCGCGCTCCGACGGAACAGCTCTGATTCGTGGGCATTGCTCAAGCCTCTGTCTTTTGGGTCGAGGGATCTCAATGTTCCCTCCCTTTCTCTTCTCTATATGTTCCTCTGTGTTCCTGCAGGTTCCTATATGTTCCTATCACCTTAGTTTTTAAGCATATCAGCCTTCATTTGTTTCTCTCTTTTTCTGCCCACCCTGCTGTTTCACAGTCCTGTCTCTCTTATTTTTGATAAAGGTCCAGGACTTGGAGTCCTCTTCTCTGGATAAATTCAGCTCCTCTTGGAAAAGCCAGAGCTGGGCTCATGCTTTATGCAATGATGATCATAGTGCTCTTTTTAGATGCCATGAGGTAGATTGGATCTGTTATCCAGAGAATGGGAGACTCATTTAAATTCCCACCAGGCCGGCCAGGCTGTGGTACTTCTTGGGGTCTCTGGGGCTCTGGGTTTGTATATCTATAGACAAAAAAAAATGTGGTACCAACGCTGAATCTATTTTAGTAAAGTTAGAGCAATTCCCTTGTGTTGTATGTCTCAAGCTAAGAATTTGCTTATATATATATATATTTATGTTCACATGTATACACACATACATATATCCAGTACTCCAAGGATGGTTCAACTCCAGCGGGTTTTGGGAAATCCACTGTGGGCATCCCACACTGGCCAAGGTGCTTGACTGGTGGCACCCATGGGAGAAAAGTTTTATGTTGCTCTGCTTGATGTCACACCAGAGGCATTTTGGAAAATGGAACGGGTTTTAGAAAGCCCAAAGAAAACTCAGCTTATTTCGATTTTCCTCACCAGAAAGCGGGATGCTGTGGGCTGACTCACCTGCCTGTGACGGCAGCCAGATGGAGGGAAACATTTGCATGACTGTGTATCGATAAAGCATTAATAGATGGACTCTAATAAATGGAAATTTTGATGGTTTTGTTGTTAATAAGCCTAGTCAGATGTGGTTGGATTTTTTTTCTTTCTTGGACAAAATTAAAGCTGTTCACAAATGTGAGAGTGTTGATGAATGTTTGGATTTCCGCAACGATGTTTGACTTGGTACCACGTAATGCTCTGATTAAACCCATTAGGTGCACGCAGAATCAATAGAGCTCCGATCAGACGGGTGGAATTCTACCTCGTAGTGATGTCTCAATTGAACCGCCAGCCAGCAAGCTGGTGGCAATTCCTTTGGGACTGCTTTGCAGCCCAGTGCTGGTTATATTTTCATCAGCGTTTAAGAAGGCTGTGGTGGGGGGAAAGAAAAAGGGAAGTTTGGGCAAGCTGATCCTCCCTACCTCTTTTTTTCCCTGAGGAATAATTCCCAAAGCAAAACAGACGGACCTCGGCTGTCCTGCTGCTATTTCAAGGGAGCCCCCGGCTCTATATTGGATCAGGAACGTGGTAAACTCGTCTGTTCATGGTGTGACGCTTCCTTTCTGTGGAGTCCATCCCAGCAGCCCCAAAAAACCCAAGATCCTACTCATATACTCATATATACTCAAATACTTGATCTATAGATAGTGGCCAAAGTTTTTTTTTATTTTTATCTTTTTCTATCTTTCCCTCTGCTAGGAAGTAAACCTGCCGTTCAGCAGTATTTTTTGGCTAGAACTATACTGGAGTAGCAAATTCCTACATTGTGAGAAACTTTTCTTCCCTATAAAACAGGAATAAAAAGAAGACATTTTGACATTTGCATTGGAATAACAGTTCTGCTGTGGCAGATGAGGTATTTGAATGCATGTGTATTAATTATTTTGGGAAATTTTATTGCAGTGTTCTGTTACTACGTTGTGAGTATTGCATTTATTCTAGTATACAAATACACTGGATTTATATGAATTAAAGAGAGAAAATGTTTTTTTGCTTTGGGACAATATGGCTTGTATCTGAGAGAGCCTGAATTTTCATCTAGGCTACATCAGCACTGATGTCGAACATTTTACGTTGCAGTGATTTTGCTGCTGTCAGTATCAGAAGGCAGATCTTAATTCTAAATTTAACGATGTTACATTTGCCAGGGTCATTCCAGCTCAGCAGGGCTCACTCATCAGCAAATGTTGGAAATAATTTGGAGCCGAAAAATGTATAAAGAGAAATGGAGACGGTTGAAATACTTTACAATTGAAAAAAGATGGGGAGAAAAAAGAAAAGGAAATGATATGCTTGGAAAGATCTGTCTACTGCCTGTTACGGCAAGAAAAAAAAAGAATATCCCATAAAATTGGAAGGTGGCAAGCTCTATACTTAGGAAAAGACATCCACACTATGTGATATTTTGAGCTCATGAATTCAACTGATGTAAAAGAAGCAATACCTATATGGATAACTTGCTATTTGGTAGGAACAGAAAATATTGCAAATGAATCGAGGGGCAAGAAGGCCACCAGGCAACCTCAGAGAGCTGAAGCTGAGTGCAGCCACTGCCTTCTAAAAGGTTTCCAGGTGGTTTTGTGGGTTGAGAGCGGACTGAGATAAAATGCAGGGACCGTGGGGTGGTCACCTGAACCAGCCTCTCAACGGCGCGTGCGCGGAGGTCTGGATCACGTCTGAGTTTATTTACTGCAGGAATACTCGAGTGTCGTTTGTACTGCTTGCTACTTCCTTTCAGGTATTTAGCTGCACTGCCAGGTGCAGTTAGCTGGTTAGTCTTGAGCGGATCAGTTCCTCTCTCATTGTTTTAGTGTATTGTGTGATTCTTCCTTCGGAGATCTGCTTTTCCACCAGGGCCTGAGGAGTATTCCCAACGTGCTATTTTACTATTTATTTTCTTGGAGTGTTCCTATTACTATGGGCAACGTGCACTTTGAATTTCATTAGTTTTATGCATTTAAGTTCCTCTTTTTAAACCTTTATAAGGTCAGACCCTGCTTGGGTAAGTCAACAATTTATTAAAGTTGAGATTCTGAGTCATAGTTTCCTTAAACAGCTGTAGGTCGCAGGTACTTAGGACGTGAGGGTTTCTGCCTGCTGCAGAAATAGTCCTGGGGGGGTAATTAAAATGCGATTGCCTCAGCTTTTTCTGTTACCTAAAATCTATAACACAAATTTCCTCCATTGCAAATCCTTTCTTAAGAACCTGTGGCCTGTACAGAAGCATTTTAGTGAATCATGTTCATCTACAAGGAGATAAGAAATTAGTGTTGGGTTCTCCAGCCAAATGGGAAGAATTGAAGAACCATATTCCATTCTGAAGCTGTTGACTGAAAGTTTAGGCTGAAATCTAGGATATTCTTCAGCAATTTGGGGTATTTAGCATCAGAGGTGTAGAAGACTGCACCAAGTAGGCATGGAGAGGCTGCAGAGCCATGAAACTTGGTGGCCTCTGAGAATTTCTTTTGGGAAGGAAGGAAGATGCAGACCCATGATGGTAATAGCTGGGAAAAAAACACATTAGAACCTTGATTTTACAAAAAAAAATTTTTTTAAGTATAAAATTAAGCTTTGGGCACCTAGAGCTTGTTTTAGGACCAGCCAAGATTTTGCAGAACATGGCAGAGCTTTCAGGTGGGAGGCAGCCAGCTCTTTCACGCTCCTCTTGCAGCTGCTTTTGCCCAGTGAAGGTGAACGATTGGGTAAGATGGAGCTCATCTGCATTCCCTTTTAATTTGCCCCAGCTGGGGCTCTGTGGAGAAATAGCTAATTAGTACAAAGTTAAGGCAAGCTTTAGCAGGGGCTTATGCTGGCAAGCAAGTGTGACCATTTCTTTGGCCCTGTCTTAGGGATTTGGGGCTGCTGTAAGTGTTTTTCTTCACTAGTTTTAGCAGCTTTCAGTCTTTTTGCTGTGCAGAATTTCATGAAAGTAGGTTGTGAGGAGCTGGCTAAGTGGGTGTTGGCTGTCTCTGCACGGAAAGGGCCCTGCAATCAGTTCTTCTTTAAATCAAAGTTACTTCTGCCTCTTAACACACCAGTTTGTGTTGGAAAGGCGCAATCCTGAGCCCTTTGCTGGCAGTAGGCTGATCTACCATGTACTTCATGTTGTATTTTCTGTGAAACTTTCTGACTGCAGTTCAGGGTACGCAGAATAACTCAATTATATCTTTGCTGCCAAGTTACATAAGAGAAAGTTTAAATTCCTTGAAATTGTGCCTCATTTTGTAAGGTAAAGCATCACCTTAAATTTCACCAGTTTAAACAATTTCCCTGATTTGCAAAATATTTTGTTCTGTGCCTATGGACTGACCTGGACTTTGTGGAAGGGCGGTGTGCTGTATTTGGAGATACCACATTTTCAGCATTGACTGCGATGACTTAAATATCTTAAACATTGCCTTATGTACATGTATTTTTAATGGTATTTCAGCACACCAAGAAGACCAGACCAACTGGATCACCTAGCTGGACAGAGATCGACTTCTCCCTCCCTTGCGCAGGCTGCTCAGAGCTCGGAAAGCACCAGAGAGATGAGGAGTCACGGCCAGGCCGGCCAACAGGCGGATGGACCTAGACGGACGCTGCAGGTGGACAGCAGAGGCCAGAGATCGGGTCGATCTCCCTCAGCGTCACCGGATCGGGGCAGCACCCCTACCTCACCTTATTCCGTTCCACAAATCGCCCCCCTTCCGAGCAGCACTCTCTGCCCTATATGCAAGACCACAGAACTCCTCTCGTCCCCCAACCAGCCAAACTTCAACGCCTGTACGCAGTGTCACAGCAAAGTCTGCAACCAGTGCGGATTCAACCCCAACCCACACATTACTGAGGTAACCGCTGCTTTTTCTCTATCGTTTTCCTTCTCCAGTGTACTCAGTTTCAGCACTGGTGGTGGAATAGCTGTAATAGCTGAAGTCTTTAAGGAGTAATGAAAGACACGGTCAGGCTCATGTTTTGAGGAAGCCGTATGAGTTGGCAAAGAGCAGCGTTGAGGTAACGTTCTGCAGTCTGCAAGCTTGGAGCGAATGGCTTGATTGAGGTTAAGGTCCATCTACGTGGAAGTGCCCTGAAGTGGTAGGGCTGGACAGCAGCAGTAGCTAAACGGAGCGTCGGTGTCGAACGCTTTGGGCTCTGAGTCATTCCAGTGATTATTTTTTGCGGTGAATGAATTTCTGACAGTATTGGAAACTGATATTTTCTTCAGGCTCAGTGGCAGGAGATAAGTGAGAATAATTGTTTGCAAGATGATGCCTGCTTGTAAAGTGTTTCACTTTAAGTGTTGGATGTGGGATGTGTAAAAAATATGCATGGGATTCCTGGGGGCAGATCTGACAGTGCTGAGGGCTGGTTGGTGTGTGGGATTCCACAAATCACTCACGCAGGCTCCTCCGCAGCATTTTGCTCTGTGCGTGTGTGTGAACTACAGGTGCAGAGGAGAAGGCATGGAAACACCATTTGTAGCTATTTTTTAATTTAATTTCATTTATTTATTGAAATGGCAATTTCTAAATATTGCTGTCTGAGAGAGGCTCCTGATCTACAGTATTTTTTCTTTAGAGAAAGGAAAGCTGGGATCATTAATGCTCTTGGTATAGTGAGACATATAGTAATAAACTAGCTGAGTGTTGCCTTATTTACCTCCATGAAAATCTTTAATAGATCTCAGATCTAAATAAAAGACTTCTGCTCTACAGCTAAATTTCCTGCGCTCAATAGATTTGTTAAGCTTGCAGAAGTTATTAGGAAAAATACCCAACATTTTGTTATGTTCAAAACAAAATATTAAAGCAGCTAAGCAAGACCACTGACTGTGACTTGGAGGGAAAACGTTGACATGAAGGTAAGATATTGGGAATACAAATCGCCAGGAATCAGTGCTGTCCAAAAGATTAAGGAATGGGGTTTTGGTTTCATTTGGAGTAGCCAAGGAAATGCGGGAGGAATAATGCTGCCCTGTGCCTTGCGATGTTGGAAGAACTTAAGACTATCCAGTTTGCTTATCAGCTGGTCATGGGTGCAGAACCTCTGGTGCCATTTCTAGCTTGTAGGTAACAAATTTGTGGTCAGGCTGAAGGCAGTCTACAGCAAGAGGCAGGGAACCAAGATGAGTTTAGGAAGAGAAGGTGAGAGGAGAAAGTCTTCCTTAGAGGTCAAAATTCAGGCGCACACAAGGAAAATCCATGGTTTGTGTCTTCTGTTTCACTTGCTGCTTCTGTTTGGACAATGTGTTGGAAGTTGAACAACCAACTTGCTGAAAAACAACAAGTAGACAAAAAGTATTAGTTTCTGATTATCCTATTTATACTTATACTCACTAGATAACACCATCTTGCCCAGAGGGTTTGAGCATACCAAATCTTTCTTGCAGATCCTTTTGTTAAAAAGTGTGAGTGTGGGGGGTTTTGTTTGTTTTTCTTAGCATGTTTTTCTTAGGTCCTATTGTTGTTCTTACTTCAACGAACCATTTTGTCTCCTTTAGTGTAGTAGCTAAATTTTATGAATGTAGAGTATTTTCTGAAAGTCAAATCCAACTAGTGGGACCTAGTACAGAAGAAGACTATTCTCTTCTGTGCAGAGTTTAGTTCACATTTCAACAGCAAGCAGCCTTCAACGCCCTTATGACTCCTGAGTAGGTCACTGGGGAATCGAGGGTTGAAAATAGTTGTCCAGTGGAAGTTGAAAGTGTTTGCATCCTGCTTTGATGTCCTATATACTGCAATGAAAATGGTCACATTTGCTTAAATGTGACTTGCTTTTCTTAATTGTTATTATGTTTGCTTGTGTTGTACAGATACTATTTGTTTGAAGCAGGCTGGTGGCCTTAAGTAAGGAGCACAGGGAGGCAGCTAGTATCTTTATATAGTTGTTCTCCTTGCTGATAGAGTTTGGATGTCTGTCATTGCACTGTGACTTTTGGGCTGGAGTTATAGAGAAAGGAGTTTCCCAGACAACCACATGTTTCTTGAAGGAAAAAATGATGTTTGGCATGCGTGCAATACAGACATTGGTGGGGCTGTTGAGAGCAGCTTTGAAAGGGATATCTCAGCTCAGCCCAGCATTATTGTTCAGGTCTGCGTGCTTTCAGGTGAGCGTTGCAGAATGCTCTATAGCACCGATACTCTATCCCACGGTCTGCTTGTGCTCCCTGGAGAGCGATAGGATGCCTTATCCAAGAGAAGTCATTCGAACCCCTCTTGAGCAATGAGCCAGGGTACGTCATTCTCGACCTAAAACCTTCAGTCTATTTTTTTTTTTTTTTGGCAGATTTTTTCCACTTTGACAGCTATAATCCCTGTCCTCCTGGGCATCTGCTATTTGTAACTTCCTCACCGGGATGTTTTCTGACTATTTAGCTGTGAGTTGTGTTTTTCTCAGATGACTATAGTCTTGCAGGAGAAGTCAAGCAATGACCTCCAGAGGTCATCTACTCTGAGCAGAGACTGGAAGGGTCACCTGGTGGTTTATCCAGGCAAGTCTCAGAAGCCTCCACAGATGGAGGCTGTGCAAGGACCTGGGGCAACCTGCTCTGCTGCTTCACTGTCCTTATGGGGAAAAGGTTTTTCCTTCTCTCCAGTCACTCCCAAGTCCAGAAGCTCCTTTGAAATGGCTACGCAGTATTTTGAAGGAGATGACATCCATAGTTATGTTTTCCATTTGTGCTTCCTTATGAATATAACTTCAAGCAAATAGTTGATGTTTCTGCTTTGTGGTTGTGATAAAGGTACTTTTCTAACTTCTCATTCTACTTTCAAGGTTATTTGGCAGGATTCAATGATAAAAAATCTCAAATTTCATAGAGAAGGAAAACGAAAGCAGTGCTTTATGTAGCACATCTTCATTACAATCTTTGGGAACATCAGAAACTGCGAGTGCAGTGAGATTGGAATGACACTACTTGTTTGATGTGATATATTCCCGTGTATTGATTTTTGAGGCCCCTTTGACAGCCCACTTTTGAAAATAGGTTTACAAAAGTCCATCCTGTCACCTAAAAATACCCCTAGCAGACTTTTCAGAGGCATGTTCAGGAAAAACCTACAGCGACTTGTAGAATAACCATCTCCCTAGCAAAACACTTTAATTCTATGTTTAGATTATATCTTAATTCTGAAAAAAATGCACATATCTTTCAGAAAATTGTCTTCTATTTTATTCTTTTTTCATGCAGCTTGATGATCATTTTGTCTCAAAAGCAACTCATGACTGAATAGTGGGCCTATATGGTGTTTTCTGGCAGCACGTTCTAGCAGTTGACAGCTTCCTGAGCAAAAACCTCCACTGTCTGGTACTCAGTTCACTATCTAAATATTTCTTTGATTAGCCACTTGTTCTGGTTTCCCAAGACTGGTCAAGCAGAACTTCCTCCGTGTTATCTGGGTCATTCAATATTTTATGTGTATATAACCATATTCTGCTCCTCTGTGAGCTTCTCTCCAAAATAAGCACTCCCATGGCTCTCCATTTCATGCCACGGCTCGTGAGTGAGTTTTCTGCAAAGTTTTCTTGGTCGTTGCCTTGTTTCTGAAGGTGAGTGTTCTTGCTACAGACGGTTATTTTAAGTAAAAGGGAATTTGGAGCAGGGAACTATCACGGCATTTTTCAAGCCTGGGACTGAAAGTTGAAGAAATTATGAAATAGTGTGGTAGAACTGAATAGCCTACTTCCTCTCCTACACATAAGGTAAACTTTTGAACAGAAACCTATAATTGTAAATGCACTAATGCAGTCTTAATGCTCTAGTGGGATTTCTAATTTCTCATTAAAACTTTCTTTCTAGTTTTTCTGGGTGCTGACTCTGAGATTCCTTGGGCTTTTGACAGGCTGTTCCCTCAGACCTTACTAGTAACGCTGTTATCGCCTCTGGGGGTGAATAGCCAAGTTTCAAGCTGGTACAATAGGTTTAAAAAAATCCTCTTTTTAGACATCGTTCACTTTGTAATGGTGCTCCTGTGGCTTTTGACTGACTGATCCAGCAACATGCTCATCTGATTGGATTTGCTCTGTTTGCTATAATAAGGGACAACCTGCTGGCATTTCTTTTTTTGTTCCCGTTGGATTTTGAAATGCCACAGTATATTGCTAATTTGAGAAGCTAATTTCTCTTCAGTTGACTCTTAATATTTTTTGTTGTTATTTCTTTAATTCCTTTCCTCCCCGTCCTTAATGATAGAATTTCTTAAATCTGGGCTTCGATAGTAATCGAAGCATTAACTTGGCACAGCATTAAAAGATGTGCTTTAACTTGTACTGAAAGGATACTTAAAATGTCTGCCTGCTCTAATAGACTTGTTTGGAAACATTTTGGGTTAATAGAAAATCTTCATTTTCTTCCTTGCTTTTCAGTCTATCTATATTTAAGCTTGCTCATCAGGTGCAATGATGCAGTTTTATAAGAATTCAAAGGCACTCAGTGTTTTCTTTTTTTTTTCCTGTTTGAAAGGAATGTATTTGTGTAAAATATATATATATTATTTATATATATATATATATATATATATATAAATGTGTTCTTGGCCTCCTTACTCTCCGAAGCCCTGCTTTTGTCCCCAAGCCATTTTGGGTGCCTTCATCCCCATATCAAATGGTGATAGCATCTGCAGGCAACCAGCTTAATTAAACTTCACTTCTGATCTAAATTTAAACTCTTCTAGGAAGATTTAATAGATACATTGCGTTTTATGCACTGTGAATATTTGAAAATAATATTGAAGTGCTAAAGCAAAGCCTCCCAGCATTAAAATATGGCTCAATATAGGGTTTTTTTAAGTGCATTAATTACGGCTACATATTTAGTTATGATTTTTCCTTTCTATGGCTGTGTAGTACTCGCACTGCTCCTCTGATGCAGCTGGGTGCCTGTTTCCGATGGGCACGGAGACCACCTAGCCTGTGTGTTCTGTGATGGCCTCTTGGGTAAATGCAGCCTCTCTGTTCTGAATTCAGCTCTGGCCACGTAATGTGCCCTTGGGAACAGTCGGCTCTGCTGTTTCTGAGGCGTTTCTAAAAGAGGGGACAGTAGCTTTAGGTGATGGGGAGTCAACAAAATCATGGCAAGAAAATTCAGGTAAACAAGTGGTGTTTTAAAAAAAAAAAAAAAAAAAAAAGGACTCTGGGGAGGCAAATGAGTGGAAGGACGTTCACCAATGTCTCTCTGGTGGTAGGACTTCTGCAAAGGAAATGGGACTTGCCACCTTTTGAAGGAATTGCATCAGTCCCAAGCCATCTCCAGCCTAATTTCACCCAGATTAGCAGTGCCTGCAAGCATCATCCCCTGCATTTATTTACCAAATGATTAAAAAAATAAAGATCAACTATCACATAGACTACCGAATTCCTCACTCTTGCATGTGGCTCTTTGTCAAGCTCATTTGTCATTTGGTTCCTGGGATGGATTTTGTACCTGGCATGCTTTTAGGATCAGAACTCTTAGTAAGACCTGACGTTGTTGTGACTCATAAAGAAGCCCAAATTTTGGGCTTCCAGAGGCTTTGGATTGATTAGTCACTGTAGTGACCACCAGCACCGTGGGCCTGGAGGGAAGCCTTGTGGTTAGAATACGAGAGAAAGGATTTTTTTTTTTTGTGAAAGTGAGGGCCAACAAATGTTTTAAGTTCAGCTGTCTTCAACTGCTGTTTCTCCAGTCATTCAACTTCTGAACATTTATAGGTCCCTAATGACCACTGTGTAAACGTAGGCAAAATCCCTCTTGACTTCTGTGAGGCTGCAGTTTTACGCTGCAGTCTAATAAATGCTGATGGGATTTTTGTGGGAAACGGTTGGCCATAGGTCTAGTGTGGCTTTCTCATTAACTTGTGTACTTCTGGAGTCATTAAATCAGAGCATGAATTGTTTCCATAATGGATATGGCTTGAAGCCACATTTTCAGACCGATAGTATCCTGATGCATAGCCCAGTTCCTTGCCTTGCATTAAAACGAAGCTGGAAGTTTCTGATATTTTGGTTGCAAATAGAGGCTCCCAGTGCAAGTTGTGGTTCATCCTGCTTGACCTGCACGCTCGGAAGCGATCAAGGAGCTGAGCAGAGAAGTAATGGATGGAGAAAGGTGAATATATTACTTGCTTATAGATAATTAAATATGACTTTATGAGAGATTTAATCTCTCCTGTCTCTGTTGCCCTTTTTAAACAGCCAAAACGGGTCATTCTCTTTATTGATCCTTCATTAAGGAGCAAACCAAGCAAGCACTTTGGAAGACCTAGAACTTTCTCATGTTTTGAAATGCTCGGGGTTTTAAGCCACCTCCTAACTACTATAAATTTGTAAGCAGCAGGTGATTGATTGAGACAGGGAGTTTTCAGACCTCCATTGATGCAGGTGGTACTGGGCAAGCCCTGCGACACAGTGTTGGGCCGAGCAGGCTGGAGGTGACTCCAGGCTGATGTCCCCTTACCACCAGAGCGAAGGTGAGGGAGACGCTTCAAAGCTTCAGTTTTGCTTGTTCTGTCTGAACAGCAAAGCTGACAGCTTTATTTCTTCTGTCTTTGGGGCCTTATGGGCAGATGAAAATAATGTGGTCCCATTTTCTTGACCCTCTCTTCAGGTACTTGCAAGCACTGATAAGGTCTTCTTTAGGTCTTGGCCTAACCAGGCCCAGCTCTCAGCCTCTTCTTGTAGGAGTGATGCTCTTGTCCTGTATTCAGTGAATATATATACATTTTTTTTTATAATAGAAAATATTGATATTGGCCTTAAATGTATTGCCCTAGTGTGTATTCCCTGCATGTTATCTCTTGCTCATCGTTGCTCTTCACCTTTTGGTCCCCTTATCTCTGGACCACATATATCCCAGTCCTCATTGTTCCTGTGTCTGCAGTACCCCAGTGAAGGATGCTTCTGGTATTGCCTGGTCAAACTCTTTAATTCCTACTGTACCTTTTAAAACAGAACAATTAGCGCTGAATAAAGAAGCTAATGTGAGACTAGAGAATAGCTTATTTTACTTGTACTTGCTAAAGCTTTCTAAATATAAACACCTCGTCTGCGTTTTCAGCCGCTGCAGCAGCCCAAATGGGGGCTTCTTGGAGCCGTCTGCAACGATAGGCTAGTTTTGTGTTCGATAGATTGCAATTGAGTTAGAGCCAACGAGAAAGAAAAGCTGATGAGTAATTTTGACTGTTCCTTGCTGTATGTTGCCTTTTACTTCTTGGTGCTTAGGATGATTCAAGTAATGAAAACTTCACTTGGAGAGATTTAAAAAAAAAAATCAAAAATAGCTTGGCTAAATGATTCCCAGTGACTAATACAACTTGGTGTTACTCATGGCTCTGTTCAGACTCGCTAAAAGAAATGACTGCGATCTACCACGTTCAGGTTGTGATGAATCAGGGCGGCCAGCACCGATCTACAGGAAAGCACAAAGGTTTGCAGTGACGCTCTAAATTCTTAGGAGGGGACAAGAGACGGCGTCTTCCTCCATGACAACGCGGTGGGGAGAAGTAATAAGAACAACTGGAAGTGAAGATTAATGTTTCTGCAAGAGAAAAAAGCAGCCGGCTTTCTTCTTGGCCTTTTCTCTTGCTCGATAAATATCAAATGAAGCAAGCCGCACGCGCGCCACGATAACCCTCCATTTGCCTTTCTCAGTACATTATGTTACAGCAGGCTGGTGGCTTGGATGATACCTGATTTTTTCTTTTTTTTTTCTCTAGTGTTCATGTGGTTTTGCCATGTTAGCATTAAAAAGAAAAGAGTGCTGGGCAGGGAACCCACTTTCTTCTTTTTGCTGAGCTTTCTAAAGAGAAAAGTAAGTCAGATAACAGGAAAACTGCTGCTGAGCTCAAAAATCAATCCAGTTTTGCAGGAAAAGTCAGGAATTTTGTATTTTTGCTCCCTTTTTGTATTTCCAGCAGTCACTTCTCAGCTCTAGTTAAGCAAGTTGAACTCTTTGCCACATCCACTGTGCCCTTGGGCACTGCCATGGTAGGAGGTGGATTGAGAGGGAAGCAGGTGTGAGAGCTCTTTGTCCTCAAAAAGACAAAATTATTGTCCCCTCTTGGCCAAACGGGGCAAGCTGCGTGTGTAGCCTGGCTAAGAAAACGCTGATGTGGAAGGAAACGCAGCAATGTGGCTCTTTTTTACCATCCAGGATCAAGTCTTCTAAGGTTTGTCTCCTTTGTAGAGATATTGATGTTGGGCAGAAGTGGTTACATCCCAGTGGCGTCTCTTCTGACCTGAACTTTAGCTCAATCGAAGTTGCTGTTATTTATAGAGCTCTCTGGGTTCTTATCGCCAAAAATCCAACTTGCTCTTCCGAGCAGAGCTCCTTCCTAAGCTGCTGTCTTGTCTTTTGCTCATCCATAGTCGCATTCAGGCACCCAGAGGCAGAAAGGAGATTTTTCTTTCTTTTCTTTTTTTCTTTTTTCTTTTTTTTTCTTTTTCCTTTTTCTTCTCTTTAACCAAGTGTGATGAACTGAAGAATATCAGAAACTTCTGGAAATGGAGCTGGGAATAGACTAAGTTTTTTGTGAACATCAGCAGAGTGATTCGCACCTGCCGAGGGTTCCTCAGGGTTTTAATTTAAGCTCAGGCAACCTCACGACTGGGTCTTGTGCTTCTGTTTTACGTTGCTCCTCATCTCCAAGCCGTAATGTACAAATATGCTCCCAGGCTGCACTTATCTGAGGGGATATGGTGCTAATTGAACTATGAAAATGGGTTATTTTAGCTTTGACTGGAAAGCCCTTTAATCTAGACTGGAAAACCTTTTGATCAAGGACAGCCAAAGCGGGGGATTTTTCAGTTCTGGAGTCAGTTCACAGCATAAATACATGGTGCTGTTGGCTTGATTTTCTTCTCTGGATGAAATCAAAGGGAGGTTGTTGGAAAAGCTCAATCCTGAAAATGGGAGAGCAAAGTGTGGCCTTAACGAGGTGGGGCTTGTTTCTGTATCAGGTCTGCGGAATTAAATGTGTTGCAAAAGGAGCTGGGCTAATCCTTGCTGCCAGAGGCTGGGACGTAGCTCTTGCATGCAACACTCTCTACTTGGAGGCCTCTGCAGGAGAGCCCTTAGATACCTGCAGTGGGGAAAACGGGCACGTGGCTTTCCGGCTTTTTGTCAAGAAAGTTTTGGTGTCGCCCTACCTATAGCCTCTCCCATCCCCTTCCTAAGAAACGTGGCACACAGAGTTCCTGCTGCACGGAAACAGAAGCACGAGCAGGCTCAGATGTTGAGCAACGTCTGGAGTGTTCTGAATCATCCAATATCCCTTATCAGCGCCCTACAGGCAGCATTTGCATCAGTCGTAGCCCGGACCTGATGTTGGAGTCAGCAGCGGCGTTCGGCCCATTTAATTGTTGTTAGCAAGCAGCTCTTGGAAGCGCTGTCCCCGAAGAGCAGAAGAGCTTGTCACTGTGCACAGCTCCACTTTGCAGCATCCGTGCTCCCTGCGAGCTCTCTGCTGAGCAAACCTGCTAAGGGCGTGAGGATATAGGTCTGCACATCTAGTTTCACTGCCGAGGAGGCAGGGGTGCTGCTAAGCTTGGCTTTGGTTAGGGAGCACTCTCCTCATTTTATTTTCATCTCTTTGCCTCTCTCTTTTCGGCTCCTTTTAGTGAAGTGAGTGCTCAAAATCTGAACACCTGGGCAAGGAGCAGAGTTGCAGGCCCTGAGCTGCTGAAAGGGAAGCCAAAAAGGTTGGAGTCTCGCAACTTTGAAGGTGCAGAACTTCTCAAAATGCAGCTGAATTGTGGCCCTTGAGCACATGGATGTTTGCTCAGACTGTGTACTCGGACATGCTGTGTCTTATCTACCTTGGAGACATCCTGTACTTATGGTCTGGTGCTACCACCATGTCCAGCTGGGAAAGTCTTGAATGGAACATGATATCTGGTAGATAATACACAGGTTTAGGAGGAGGACTTTGATGAAAATTGAGTGGGTTGTAATAAAATTGTGTGGTGGCCCTGAGGAAGAGTTGAGCTGTGCTAACTGCTGGATTGCTCTGAAATAACAAGGATGTTGCAGAGAGGTGTCCTGAGCCCCGCAGCATCTACCTGGCTCTTCTTGCCCACTGTGAGCAATGCCCATCCTTGTCATTGTGCAACCTGTCAAGCCTACAAAAAAGCAAATATCCTTTTCTCTTTTTGGTGCCAACAGGTAATGCACACTTGAACTGATCCATCAGATCCAGCTAGGCTGTTCTAGTCCTCAGCAACTTCCCCAAAAGGGCTTTGGCAGACTAGGGAACGAGCCCTGATGAGTTTGTTCGGAGTCCCCAGCGAGTATTCAATGCTGGGCCAGGCCAGCTAATGCCCTGAAATTGGTTTTACAAACTCTACCTTCTGTTCTGACCTGCCATATTAATTTTCCAGATGATACGATTGTGGCTTTCGAATTTGAGAGCACTTGGAAAAATATCACCGCACAGGCATGCTGCTGCTGCCATCTGTCTTTGAACTGCTGCTGGGATCTCATTACTCGCTTTCAGGAGCTGATCATTATTGCAGCATTGAATTAGGAAGAGAAAAAAGATGCAGAGACTTCTGAAATAGTGGTTTTGAAAACAAATTGTGGGTGCCAAGTACTAGCAGAGCTCAGAGGAACGTGCTGAAAAATGCTTTATGCAGATGCTGGACGTCACGGTTTCCAGAGGTCTGTACCAAAGAGTTGGGCCTCTGCTGTTTTTGAGGGAAATGTCATTTGGGGGCCTCTGAAGAGCTCTGTCCTAATGGCCTAGTCATCACTTACGTCCTTCTGATGTAAGACGTTTCCTGATTGCAGTGGTTGAGGCTCCGCAGCTCCCACTGTTCAGCTGAAGAGGTTGGTACCTAACCCTCAAAAATCAGCTCAGAGACCTCTCCAGGAGAACCCCCATCTGCTGTCTTGTCTGGAAAATGTACTTTGTAGATCCTGGGGTCCCGTGATCTCAGGGCATAGTACTGTCCCAAGAGCTGGTAATTGAACTATAGTTGCCTAAGTAGGAAGGCATCGTGGCAAGATAGATAGTTCCTTCCCTCAAATGGCATTTCTGAGTGGCATTTGGAGCTTGTATTGGGCCCAAGAGTGATGAAACCAGCTTGGATTATGCTGCTTGCTACTCCTTCAACCTCTTGCATGACAAAGTTGTAGGGTTTCAAGAGTTCTATTTACCCATCCAGCCAAATGTATTCTTTTGCTGCGCCAGCAGCCGGGAAGGACTTGGCCCTGGCTCATAGCTGCTGGGCGTGCCCATCACTTAAAGAGTATGTATAGAGGTGCCTAGCTTGAGTAAAAACGTTTTTATAGAAATTGTGCTTCTTGTAAGACTTGCACAGCCAGCAGCACAGGATGGCTGCCTGGAATTGGCCGTTGTGCCTGTCGATGCCTTTGGGAGAAACACAACTTACTGAGGAGAGAGGCTGCGTGGTGTTGTTTCTTTTTTTTTTTTTTTTTCTTGGCTTGACAAGTTAATTTGAGATTTTTGTGAAATCCTCTCAAATCTACACTCTGGCATGTGGTCTGCAGGATTTATATTGGGTTGTAAAAGCTGTTTTTTTTTTTTTTTTTTTTTTTTTTTAATCTGTGCTCTAGCCTAGCTCTCCTTAAGATCAGGGCTAAATTAAGGGATTCCAAACCCTTAATTTGACCCTCAAGGCAGTACCCCTGTCTCATATTTGGAGAAGGGGCAGCAAAAGGGTTTGCCTCATTTTTTTAGATAAATGAGCCCTATTCCCCTTGGAAGATGGTGTCTTTTCTCTGAGGGAGCAACATGGAAGAGCAATCTTGATGTCTCTTGACATGTTGTCTATTCTCCTGCCCTGTGAGTCTCCTGCTGCAATGATGTGGACAGGTGCTCTAGTGGCAGGGTCTTGGGGCTCCTATCTCATTCAAATGAGCAGTGTAGTTCATTTCTTGGGGATTTATGGCTCCATAATTCCCAGAGAAGGCTTCCAGGTGGCTTCCAGGTGTTGGCATATGCCACCAGCTCGAAGATGTTCCCATTTCAGCCTTTCCTTCCTGATCACCAGCACCAGAAACTTTCTTCAATTTCAGGTGAGCTTTTAGATTCTGATACCATTTCAGGTTTTGTAAAACAATCTCTCTGCATTCCTGCCATTCATTAATGAAGCAAGAGATTTCCAGTGCTTCTCTTCTGCCTGGGTTTGGGTCAGGATGCAAGGAGCAATCAGGGGTGGTGGGTGTCTTCTCCCATCCCTCCCCCCATGTATTTTAAATGAGAGACTGCTCAGCCCTGCCACCTCCACTCCCATCTGTGAGGCTTTCGTAAACACAAGCCAGACCTTATTTCCAAGAACAGGCGACAGTTCAGGACATGTTGGTCCATTTGTTTAGCCTATAAGTTGTAAGAACATTTAGGGTATGTTGCTTTCAAAGATGATTCTTCAGTCCCTCCATCAGGAGGGTGGCCGACAGGTCCCCTATTTCATATCTTTCCTTGGCTGCTCATCGCTAGAAGGAGAGGCTGCCTTTCCCCTAGTAGGAGCCTTTCTGATTCAGGGTGGGCAGCTTCACTGGCTGTACTGAGAGATCACCATGGCAATAGTGACTTTAAACCAGCGAGCAGAAACAGTGATTTAAGTGACTGTTTTTAATTTTGCTTTATTGCTCTGTATTTGTGGATTTTTGTAACTTTTTTTGAGAAAAAAGGTGATTGCAATTGCAAGCTAGTTGGCAGTTAAGCATCTCCTCCTTAAAGGAGGCATAAAATCCAGTGAACAGTTATGTGGCTTTGCAGGTATCTGTTAATCCTAATTACATGCCTTTTTTTTTTTTTTTGTTAGAAATAATACATTTCTTGCTTACTAGAGGATGGCTACTTGTTACTTATAAGCTATGTCAAAGTGCATTTGGATGCAAGTAAAAAATACTTCACAAAAACTGTGTTCTAGCTATTGTAGTAAATAAAACGGATGTCGGGTGATGAGACAAATTGTTTCTGATTGTCAATGTCTTCATGCCAAGCTGGCACATGGAGCCCAGGGATTTTGCAGTGTGAACGTGAGCAATCACCCATGGACGTGGGTACGTTATGCAGTGTGGGTAGGACCTGATGGGCACGTTTTGGTGTAGGTGCCAGGATGTGCTCCTCAAATTGGATACCTTGAATAGGGAAATCAGCCCTAGCTTGATTTTTTTACTGCATGGGGAAACTGCTATTAAGAAGTTCCTGCAGTGTTGAGCCCCTGTAACTTCCTGTTGGGTGACCTGGCAAAGCAGCCCCAATTACCATTAACTGACTTTGTGCATTCGTTGTGGATCACTGGAACTGTGAGATGGTACTTGGCCCTCTGACCAGCAGGAATATTGACTGCACAGCTGTTTTACTAGGGAAATGTTCACACTACTGTTCATTTGTCCTCTGTGTTAGGAAGTCACTGGCCTAGGACAGTCTTGTGACCAGGGTCTCCAGCATGGGTTTAGGATCACCAGACCTTCTGGATGCTTTCCAGGTGCGACCCTCTGTCTCCAGGGCTTTCTCTGCTCTCCCATGGCAGACAGACCCTTTTCTTACTCCCAGCAGTTCTCTTTTCGCCTGTCTCTTCCTGAGCTTCTCAATGCCATCGTTCAACATAATCCCTGCAGACCTGCACGCTTCAGTGCCCTGCATCCTGGGCTGCTTTTGTGCAGCTTTTAAGCTTCATCATGATCATCTGATGAAGCTCTTAGAGAAACCTATGCTGGTGCAGACAGTGAATAAAAGGGAGTATCTGCTGTAAGCATTTCCTCACAGGTGCATCTCCTGCCTTTGTGGCAATTTTGTTCAATATTTGCCTGTGCTGAGTGACAGGACAACCTGAGCAAGGTAGAGCCTGGCTGAGTGATTCCAGGCAAGATCAGACTTGCCGTGGGCAAGTCTCCCACCTTTTGCTCCTTTGGTCAGCTGCCTGGTTATGACTGGACTTTGGCACAAAATCATCCCTTAACTGGCCAAAATTGCTTCAAGACAATGCTTATGAGGTGAGGATGCTCGAGGCTGCTATGCAATTAATCCTTATTATTCCTCCCACCTCTTTTCTCTGTCTCCTCGCCCTTCCATCCCCTCTTGCTGCACATGCATATACCTGGCCACAATTTGCTCAGAGCTCCCTCTGTTCCCATTCTGTGGCTTCTTGGTCGCTCCAGGGAGACCGCAGGAGGTTTAGAGGTTTTGTGCTTGCTCTTGCTCCATAGTGCCACATTTCCCCAAGCGCCCACCTGTTTGTGCAGTGCAGCAGTTGTGACGGGCAGCTGCTTCTGGGCAGATCTAAAGCACACATGCCAAGTCCCCTGTTAATGCTTGGAACCTTTCCTGCCGTGCAGAAGACACTGCACCGGTTCTTTCAACCAACTGAGTAGGAAAGGGGTGATAATATGGAAGAAGAGCTGCCTTTATGCCCTACAAATTGGTATGAAGGTACATTAAGACAAATACTTTTGGCCGTGAACACATGCTTGTGAAGTGCACCAGGGGCTTCAGGCAGAACCTTCTGCACTTAGTTTGTGCATTTTTGTTCCAAATGGAATTCAGGCATTCAGAGAAGAATAATTCCCCATGTAACTCGTGACAGACCATGGCAGCTTCAAGGTATCTCCAAATCATCAGATGCCTCAGGACCTGCCTGCTTTTTCTTTGCTGCAGCCATAGATTTACACCGATTTGTGTTCCATTCATTGTGTGGCCAGTTAGATCCTAAATTATTCATGGCAGAGGAACTTATCGTGTTTATCTGGAATAATTGAGCAATTAAATCTGCTTAGGCATGTAAAAAGATGGAATGACTTGTCTCTCTTCGGGCCTTTAAGTTCTACGGGAGCATTTATTACATATTTAATCTAGAATAAATAAAACAAGAGCAAATGTATTCTGCTTTGGTGTGTTGGCTTGCTCCAGTTTGTTCGCTTATGAAACTTGTTCATTCCAGCTGGTTGACCCATAAATAGGGATTGAAGCAGAGTAACTGAGATGGTTTTTGCCTCCTTCAGAGAAAAGGGAGGCCATACCTGCCCTGTGACTCTCAAAATACTTAGGATTATTGGAACTCTGTGTTGGTTTTGTTGCCCTGTTAGGGGGATGAGGAGGGAGTCCACGTGTGCTCGGGATATGCCAAGAGGATGTTGAAGGCAAAGCCAGCAGCAATATAGTTGAAAGACCCGCAGATACTGTGTCTGCACTTGCAGAAGTGTTTTTTTTTTTTTTCTCCTGACTTCACAAACAACTACAAAAGTGGGTGTTTTAGCAACTGCATTTACAAACCCTCTTAATACCCTGGCTCCTAGAGAGTGGGAAAAACACGATGCTGGATTGTACCTACATGTAGTCTGGTGGGTGAGGGGTTATTAGGTGGCCATAGCAGGTTACTGGCCTCTTGGAAAGGATGTCTGCGTTCCATGTTGGGCTGTTAAAAATGAGCAAAATTGAATTAATGGCTGGTGATAAAAATATATGTGGCAAAAAAAACCAAAAACTTTCAAAGTTTATAAGAGAATGATGGTATTACTGAGAAGCAGCCTCTTGCCTGGCCCCAGGCTCATTGCAAAGTGAATTTTCCTGGGTTGGGGCCTAAGATGGGTCATACTGTGCTGGCAATGTGCAGAGGTGGTCACAGTCATGTCAAGGACCTCTGCGTGCGGAGGTGAAGCTTGGCAGAGCCTCCTGAGCCTCCCTTCCTGCTCGGGGAGATGTCAGCTGTCCATTCAGAGTGATGTTGTCCCTTCTTTTGTCCCAACCCCTGCCCAGCCTGGTGTACTAAGCCCCTGCCAGGTCTCGTTTGGTGACGCTGCTGAGAAGCTGCAGAGTTGGAGGCCAAAAAGAGCTATCGCACATTCACGTGCGCTTAGGTGAGTTGTTGAGTGATGAGCACTATCTGCTAGTACTGTAATTATGCTGAAGGATTCCCAGCTGTATTCCCAGAGGAAGCAGAAGCTCTGGGGAAAGGCTCTCTGGGGCCCATTCATGACCAAATACTGAGCTGCACTGTAGAGGAATGAAGCTTTCCTTCTGTATTACCAATAGGAAACTGCGCTCCTAAATTCATCCTTCCTAAATCTGCTTATCTAGAGCCACCTATGCTCTTTCTTTTATTGCAGCTCCTGTGTCTTACGGCGCTGCTGTATTTGGTAGCTGCTTTACCCCCACGGACCCTTTACACGCAGAGAAACCCAATGTCCTCACACATTTCTTCTGCTTTGGGCACAGGGGGGTGGTGAGTGGAAGCAATTTTGAGCCCCAGTGATCCTTGTTGCCTGCGAGCTTCCCCACTGCCTCCCAGGTTGCTATTTTAATTCTGCAGAAGACAAAGAATAAGTTACCCAGCCCCGGAGGTGCCTCGTTCCTTTGGATTCCTCTCCAGGAGATGCCTTGCAGCGGCGTACAGCAACAAAAAAGGCAGAGCCATCCACTGTTTTGTCGTCCTGGTGGAGAGGGCTCCTATCCCAGTGGTGCAGGACACGTGGAGCGGGAGGGAGGCTCAGAGCGATACTCACAGCACGGCCAAAACTCAATAGATTAAGGAAGAAAATGGGGCTGAGCTCTCCCTGACCGGGCACAGAGGAAAGCATCCTCTGAGCCATCTACATGTCCAAACCTTTCACGCGTTCCCAGGGACGCAGCACAAAAACTGTCTGAGCAGGAGCTGGCGAGGCAGCAAATTGCACGAGAAACCGTCCCTAATGAACTGGAAGGACTTGTCCCTGCGCCTGGGGCTGGGTTACGTGTTTAGCTGGATGACAACTTGTTTTGCTGGGGAGACCTGCACTCCGCAAGGAGGTCGCGCAGCCCCTTGGCAGAGGAGTGATGCTAGGTCTGGCTTGAAGGTTTCCTGCCACCAATTAATTTTCCTCAATCAGCAAGGGCAGTCTAGAAGAGTCGGACTCATGCATTTTCCAGGGATGTAGCCACACTGATGACGTTTCTAGCAGTACAAGACCTTTTGGAGCAAGAGCTGTCTTGTGTGTAATAGCGGATCAAGGTTAGTAGCAAAGATGTTCAGCGTGTGATTATTTTGTTTAATCTTTGGGTCGGTGATTGTGTTATATGGGGAAAAATAATCTGAACAGCAAGACAGGGAAACCAGAGAGAGGCAGCGGGGGATTCTTCCCAATCCAGAGGCGTGCGTTAATCATGAGTTACGGTCGCCTCACTGGTGCGTGAGGTCTCCCCGACGGAGAAGCAGCTCATTCCCCACAAGGAGATGCGAGTTTGCTCCCCATCTCACTTACATAACTGCAAACTAGAAATATCACTGCAAAGGTTGACTCTAATGTCGGTGACTGGGATAAACGAGGGGAGGAATCGGGCCCGGTGTTTTCTGTCACCTGACAAGCGCTCTTGCTGGCACGCGCAGCAGGGAGACGAACCTTGTAAATGCTGCGAGTAGCAGCATTGCCTCCTGACACCCTTTCTGAAAAGCAGGAGCGTTTAATTCAGTGTATCCTGCTGCGGCTGTCTTGGCAAATCCTTCGCAGCCTCCCTGTGACGTGGAGCAGATCCTGCTGCAAATGGGAGAGGGATCTGGGGCTTGCTGGAGGGGCATGAGATGTCTTCCTCCAGACCTGGCGCTGTGGGTGCTCTGCACCTCTCTGGGGAATTTTTAATGATTTTGTTCACATCCATGTGGTGATTTCCTATCAAAGGAGCATGAATGCAGCGTGATGTTCACTCCACCATGTGTTCTTCTAGATGCAGAAGAGCTGAATAGTATTTGTGGTTTCTGGTGGTTGTAAAAGCACTAAGAGCCACTGGATGGAGGGAGTTGGGGGACAAACATGTGAGATAGCTAGGATTTACGCTAGAAACGTTTGGAGGTGCTAACAAGAAGCACAGATTTATGTAAGAGAAAGTGGTTAAGAAATGACTAATAGGATAAAATGGCACTGTCTTATTCCATAACTCAGTTCTCGGGACAAATTCAGAATTCCCATCTGTTGTTTGCAGTGAAGAAGATGAGTTTGGGGGGGTTGTTCCTCTTGCTAGCCAGCACATGTTGATTATTTTCTGGCAAGTATTAGCAGAATGATTACTGACGATTTAATGGTTTCCCCTCCTGGGCAGAAGCGGGAAGGACTAGATTTTGTTTGTGTTGAGATGCTTGAAGATAAAGATAAGCATCAGGTGGCCTTTTTCAGAAGTGCCTTGGAGACTAATTCTCTTGTCAATAAAGTGCCAAAATACTTTTAATTGTGCAGTCCCTCTGGCGCGGTTGGATTCTTGTGTAACTGTGCTTTAGATTTTGGCCAGGGAATTTCAGCCCACGCTGCCTCCACGCTCGCATCCTCCCGTTCTCCATCTGGAGCGAGCAGAGCCTCCCTCTGTAAGGACGCCGGGAAGGGGAGCGGGGCTGGCGCGCGCATCCCTCCTGACCACAGACACATGGAAACTCCTGAGCGCTGGCCGGCTCGTGGTGTGCACGGGAGACTTCTCCTCCTGGTATATCCACACTCCTTTGTGTTCCTCCTCTTCCCTCTAAACGGGACCCTCACAGATATGCTACCTACAGCTTCCATAGGATGTTTTGCTCTCTGATTTCTTTTGTGTGCAAACTGGGTACCAGTCTTGATGATGGGGGCCTGTTTTCCTGCCGTGATCTTTTTGGGAAAGCTGGCCTTGGTACAGGAGAGGATAATTCTTCTTAAAAGCAGTCCAAAAGCCTTTCAGGACAGTGTGGCTGCTGCGGGTCCCACCGGGCCAGCTGAGGTGCTCTGGCTTTTGCTGTGTTCAATCCGAGGCCTTCCTGAATGAGCTCAAAATATTGACCAGCCTGGATGAGGTAGAGGAACTCCAGGAACTCCCTGTTTCTCCATCATTCCTGAAAACAGGGAGCGTTGGAGTAACTTGGCAGCTTTCTAAACCCAACGAGATGCCTCTAGTATTTCCCACTAAGACTTTTTAAATAGGGGGGAAGACTAGGAAGGCCACGATGACCTTTATGAGGGTGGGGATGAGCCTAGGCATCATGGTGGTTAGTGCATGGGGTATTGTGTAGGGCTGGTGCTGGATGCTCTGCAAGGTTCGGCTTCATACCAAATACTTAAAGAAAAAAACTCTCCATAGTTCAAATTTTCCAAGCTTGTAACATCAATACAGGTATAAATCACCCCATATATGAAAGGCTGTGAGCTCTACCTCAGTAGAGGCTTCTACTGAGCTCAACAGCATGTCTATAATTTTTTTAATGGTTGGAAACATCTGCTGTTAAAAACGATGCTTAATATATTTGGCTTCCACTGCCAGTTGTTAGTTCTTTTTATGCCTTTTTTTCCTGCCTGATTAAGAACCTTTTAGTGCCTAATATTGTTTCCTCTGAATGTGCTTCTATAGCATAATCAAGTCGCTTCTTAATCTCTTTTTGATAAGCTAAAAGGAAGAACTGCTCTAATTTTCTCATTTCAGACCTTTTCTCCATTCCTAGAATCACTTTTGCGCATCCCATCAACATCATCTTCGATATTTCATTAATCTCTTAAAAATATCAATATCAAAACGCTAATGACTTTGGAATGAATCTGTCGGTGTGGGAAGAAGAGGCTGAACCACCCTCCTTCTACCGCCAGCTCCAGCTCTCTGAACGCCATTCAGCACGTTCACTTTTCATATTTTATAGTGTTTTTTTTTTTTTTAAATCCAAGCTGTGCATTACTAGGTCAAAGCACTTTTCGGACATCAAATATATTGCACATATCAAATGTGCTGTCTTAGCAAAGAATCAAATCAGGTTTGCGTGCTGTCACCTATTTTTTCCCTAAAATCATATTGACTGACACTTCCGCTGCCCCTCGGTTCTTCCTCACTGGTGCAGTGTCATCTTTCCGTCTCGGCTGTCTGTCTCGCTGTCCCATTCTGGCCGTGTTATGGCCTCGTTGGGTATTCAGGCAAAAAACTCTTCCGCTCTTCTAAAATTCCCCCAGTTCCACAAGACTGCTTAGAAGTGAATGTCAGCCTGTAGCAGTTTCCTTCGCTCTTTTGGAGCTCTTGGATGCAAAATGATTCAGATCTGCCAAATTGAAATGTCCTCGGTGCTGCTAGATGTTGCCGGATATTCCCCTCAGCCGCTAATAAGCTAGAAATGCTTCGTGCTCCTAATGACTGTTAGTTTGCTTCTTGCCAGACGTTCAGCCCTGGTCATTACAGTGTTTGTGCTGTATCTTCTCGTTAACAGCTTCGTCTCCAGCAAATAACGGACCTGTGTCCTTTCTAGGATGGCAATTGTCCTTAATACACTCAACAAATCCCTTCTCCTGCCCCAGCACTTGCCTGTTTCTTCCCAACTTCTTTCCTTTTCATGCATTTTTTGTACTTTGCAGTTTCTCCCTCACTTCAGGGGATATTTGGTGTACTGAACCAAATGGTCGCTGTCAGTTTTGTGTTTCTAATTGAGTCCTTCCTTCTACAGGATGGCAATGTGCACTTAGAACCTACGCGTGACTCTTCCTCACTTGGTTTTAGTTGTAGGACCATCCTTTGCCTCCGAATTTGATTTGCCTCTTTCAGTATTTCCCCAGTCGGATTTTGTCAGATGCTTCACGCAGCAAATCTAAGACTCTTCAAGGGAACATTGTTTGAATAAATACGTGACTACATATACATGGTTAATATACAGACCGTTCAAGAGGGCAGTTTCATGCTCCTGCACCCTTAGAAGAGTTCAACAGCAATTCTGTCATTGTAGTGGCAATTATTTTGCTTCTTACCCAGGCTCTTAGCGTAGATGTGTAAGCAGTGGGGAAAACTATCTCTTCATTCATCTTTTATTCCCTCCATTTCTGCACTGTTTTCCATGTATCTACCCCTTGTGTGGTTAGTCTTTGGGAAAGAAGCTGTGTTCAGAGCCAAATGATGCAAGTGCCCTGAATAATCCCCTACTTCCTTTTATTTTTCTGTCTTAACCTAGTACTCCACCAAATCTCAACTTCTAAGGGGCTGGTAAGCAATGATTCTCATCAGGATTTGATATTACCTCTTTTCCCTTTCTTGTGGAAAGGGTCTTTGACCAAATTACTTGGCCATTCCTCTTTATTTTATTGCTTTATTAGGATCCTTTAAGCCTTTTTGTAATCTATACAAGCCCCATGCTGTGTAACTGGTTGTGTTGGGGAAAGCTGGCCAGGCAGCTGGATAATCCCACCCAAACTTGCATTTCAGGGAGGGCCACAAAGCAGCAAATCTGCAACGTGGCAAGGTTTGTCGGGCACCATCAGCAAGGCTCTCTCGTTAAGACTGGTAGATAGTCAAGGGCAATTAATTGAATTTCCTCAGCTTGCAGTTGGGTTGTTTGGAGTCGGGTAGGTTGGAAGTTTATGCAGGAGGGTAGCAACGAGCTTTTCCTATCCTTGAAAACAAACCAGAGCCTGTCCTGGGTTACAGTAAGTACAGACTATAGAAATGGAGATAGGAGTGTGGAATGTGTCCCCGTGGTTGTGCTCCCTGATGGCCGGAGGATGCTATGACTGTCCCCTAGCCAATGCTCCCCTGCTGTCACCAAGACGTGTGGGAGAGAAGTTGGATACAAATAAAAACTAAAAAGATGCTGTGGGAAGAGCTCCCTTCCCCAATTTCCATCCAGCCGTAGGGTCTTAAAGTGCAGCTAAGAAGATTATGCAGAGAGGGAAGATTTGCATTTCTTAGATGCTGGAGAACTTTGCAGGCAGAGAAAAACCTGAACGGAAAGGATTGGTTCTCCCTTAATCAGCGCTGATGGGGATGGGGCGCAAAGCTGACGAGATTTCAGAAGATGCTCTCCTAAAATAGGAGAGCGAGAAGAAATTCCAGAGCTTTTTAATTTCAGAAAAAGAAAAAAAGAAAATTAAAAAAAAAAAAAGGACAGGAGGAATTCTGTCTGTATTTGGTTTATGGCTCAGGATAGTGAGAGAAAGACTAAGAGAATTTACAGCATCTAATAAACTGCAATAGCATGAACAAGACGAATAGAAAATAGGTAGTTTGGGAAGGCTTGGAGAAATAGTGATGTGATATAGAATTGCTGGGGAGGAGCTGAGCTGCTCTTCGCTTAACTCTGAGGGAAATAATGAAGAAATGACTTGTGGGACGGGTCTGATGGCCTTCTCTATAGGTACACTATACCCAAAACCATGGCTTTTAAGCCCTTTAAGTCTCAGTTTCCAGCTGACTGTTCAGGCCCTCTATGTGTGACCCAGCTTTGGGGAATGTTCTGGTGCTTTTTTGCCCCTTAGCACTGTCTTCTGCAAGCAGCCCCAGTTATCCTGAAGCCTCTGCCCTATACTAGCCTTTGCAGGGCTGCTGAGCATCCTAGGAATGCCTCCTATCAGAAGGCTCCCAGCTTTCACGCGGCCTCTTTTAATTAACTTAATTCAGACATTAGCGTGTCATCGGGAACGTCTCCCGAGGGGGAAGTCTTTCATTTATTGCTGCTTAGCCAGGGAGCATTGGAGTTTTCCGGTGCATCAAGCATGTTGTTTCCAGAGTGAAAATTAACCATTTTTTCCCTCCCAGCCCCTCTCTCTCAAGTCGGCATCTTGCCTGCCCAGCAAATGCTGCTTAAGGAAAAGCTGCTCCTTGTTTTTCCCTAAGGACCGCACTCTTTGCTGACCCCTTGCTCACTGCCCGCTCTTTTTCTGTCTCGCAGGTGAAAGAGTGGCTCTGCCTGAACTGCCAGATGCAGCGAGCGCTGGGGATGGACATGACCACAGCTCCTCGCTCCAAAAGCCAGCAGCAGCTCCACTCCCCAGCGCCGACGCCGTCCCAATCCCCCGCCAAACCAGCGCCGGGTGCCGCAGGCCAGGACAAGCCCCCGGGAACTATGCAGCCAAGCGCCAGGCCGGGCGCCGGCGCCCCGCAGCCGGAGCCCCCCAAAGCCGCCGCGGCTCCGCTGCAGAGGGAACCGCGTGGCCAAGGCCAGCCAAAACCTGCCGCTCCTCAGGAAGCGGGGAGGTCTTCCCCTCAGCATCAAGCAAAGCCTTCCTCCTCTGAGCAGAGAAAGACTGTGGGAGACTCCCCAGCAAAATCCGCGGCTCCAACCCCTGGCGCCGGTGCACAAGAACAAGCCCAGGAGGGTCTCACAGGGAAGCTCTTTGGCTTTGGGGCTTCCCTCCTGACCCAGGCAAGCACACTTATGTCTGTCCAGCCAGAGGCGCCCCCTCCAAGTCAGCAGTCTTCTGGCAAAGTGCCTCCAAAAATCGTCTTCAGCGACGCCAGCAAAGAAGCTGGGCTCAAAGCCCCGGGTGCTTCGCCCGGGGCGCTGGGTAGGGCTGGGACTGCACCAGCTCCAAAGCAAGGAAAAGCGGAGCAAGTCAAGCCAAAGGAAGTGCCGAAAGAAAGGGTCCTGTGCCCGCTCTGCAAAGCGGAGCTCAACGTGGGCTCCGGCGAGCCCCCCAACTACAACAGCTGCACGACCTGCAGGCAGCAGGTCTGCAACATGTGCGGCTTCAACCCCACACCTCACCTGGTGGAGGTAAGGGACTGGCGCGGGGCGCGCGTCTTGCTCTGCTGCAGGTGGTTGCTGACCCTGCTGAACTAGGGAGAGGACAGTGCTGGAGTGTTGCCGGGTTTGTTTGAGAGGCCAGGAGGGGTTTGCAACCCCCAGCGGCCGTTTTCAGCCTTGCAAATCTCAGTGCAGTTATTGGGGTCTGAGAGAAGAGACTGTAACTGCTGCCTCCTTTTGAGGCTTTGGAGTCCTCCGCATGTGCCACCACTGGTCTTGTGCCCCCCAAGATCAGTGTAGTCACTTGTCGGGCTTGGAGATTGCGTCCTGGGGAGGCTGAGCTTTCTATGCTCGCTAGAAAACGGGGAAGAACTTCCAGATCCTTGGAGAGGGCCTTGCTTTTTCCTGGCCAGCAGAGATGCTGAAGGGCAACCGCTTGGCTTGGTGGAAAGGACTTGCCCTCAGGGCAAGCAGAGGAAAGTGGAGGCCGCCACGTTTCATGCTGGGCTGCATCTTACATTGGTCTCTGCTTGGTCTGGGGATGGGAGACAGGTACGTAGGTACGGTGCAAACCAGGGCCACAACCCTTGCTCTACCGGAGCTTTAAGACCCTGTTAGAAACCTTTGCCTGAGGACACTCAGGGCTTTCTTCTTGAAGCGCTGCATCTTGCAACCAATAAGGCATAAAACTGATATCATCAACATGGGGAAAATTCAACAGGAGCTCTAAATGCCCAGAAGTGAAATTGCTAATCTTGGCTCGGCTCCTCCATGAGTAATTGGGCACATTTTGTGCCCGTAGCTCCTCCCTGCACTTTCAGTTACCCTCAGTTTCCTTTGCTTGTCATTTGCTGAAGTTGTTTGCTGTCGCATTGGGTGCACAGGAGTGTTGCCCATCCTGAGCAGGTACGAAGCGTGTGCCGAGAGGTGTCAAACGGCTCCTGTTTATATTTGGACGCCCGTCAGATGGCCTCTTACGTAACTCCATTTTCGACTGAAATGTTCTGCTTATTGTTCCCATCAAGAGTCATTTTTATGCTGAAAAGCTGCATCTGTGAGAGGTTGAAAAAAAAACCCAAACCAGCAATCTTCCCAGTGCAAAATGAGTGTTTTCATAATAGAGCTACACAGAAAGTAGCTGTAGTTTGGATGTTGGAATATAACCTCCAGCCATCCATCTCAGTGGAAACAAGCTGGAAATTATTTACCAGCGTGGACGGTATGTTTTTAATAACTGACCTGTGTGCAGAATTCACCCACGAGCAGAAGACTTAGGTACCACTTAGGCACTGTTTCTTTCCTATTCTGTGTATTTGGCTGAGAAAATCAGGTATTCAGACTTGGCTGTGAGTAGGAATGCATATATCACTCCTGGACATAGCAGGGCTTGATCTATTAATTCCTTTTATGATTTAGGACCTTGGTGTTGAGTGAAAGCTGAGGAGTTTTCAGCACAGGGCTACTCCGGTCACGGGTGAGACGGGCAGGTACCTTGGGTGCAGCTGGAGCTCATTCAGCTTCTTCACCCTTGGCTTCAAAGCGTGTGAGTCATGGTGAACCTTGAGAGCGGATGGAGTGTGTGGAGCACGGTGGTCTGGTTTCCTTTCAGAGGAAAGGTGAAGTTTTGCTGCAAAACAATGATAAGAGAATGTGTGTTTTTTCCTCCAAAACTGCTGCATCACTGCTGTTTCAGCAAGTAGTCAAGACTTTGCGTCACTCCAGGGATGGGCTGCTTGTGATGATAGTTTCAAGGCAAAAATGTTTAATCGCACAGGAAAACAAGGCTAAATAACATTTCCATCCTTATGTAGGACAAGTATTTGGACTGCATGGATTGTCCTCACTGACAGAGAGGCACTAATGAACTTCCACTGAGGGAGACTTCTCCCCTTAGACTGACACAGTGGAAAACATACCCCAAATTCTGACACACGCATTGGTTGTAGGTGCTCTGAGGTGTAATTTAACACTTGATGACCTCCAGAAATAAGCTACAGAGTGAAGGAGTTCAAGAGAGTCCCAGAAAAGATGAAAGTAGGCAGGAGAGAATATATTAGCCATCCATACATCAGCCTTGGTATCAATGGAGGCACCTGCAAAGCTCAGAGGCCAAATAGGTGTCTGTCTCCAGTGCCTCTCCTGGGGCATCATCAGGACCAGCCCAGGGGTGTCTTGCTGCAGACCCCACTGGGACAACCCTCCTGGGTGCCCAGAGCTGTCCCATGCCCTGTGCCTTGCTGTTTTGGACAGTATATGGCTGTCTCTGCTGCCTGTAGAATGAGCGATGAATAGGAGGTGCTGACAGCAGCCTTTACCTGTAGGGACCTGTGGCTCTGTTTAATACCCAGGTCTTAATACACATTAATCCTCATGCTTTAACATGGCTCCCTTCAAAACTCATCCTGGCTGTTGCAGAATGGTCACTACAAGTGGCTCAGAGGGACCTGAGCGTGTGGCCAGAGGAGACGGTCAGGGAGAGGAAAGAAGCAGTGGGGCTAGAGAGACGCTGCAGTGAGCGGCACTGCGAGAAGGGAGCCTGGGAGCACGGGCACACGAGAGCAGAGGACTCGGGGGTAACTGCCCAGGGTAATAGCTGTGGCTCTGGGCACAGGTGACCCTGCCATGAGGACGGGTGGCTGCGGTGAGCAGGATGGTGGCAGCCAGGCACGAACCTTGGGGCAGCTCCTGCTCTGGAAGGAGGCCCAAGGCCAGGAGACAACCTGACCCGGGCCAGCTGCCATCACTGCTCTTTCCCAGCAAGCAGCAAGGGAGCTGGTGAGCAGAATGAGTCACCAAACTGCCCCGGTGCCGGTCACCTTGCCAGGGAGGTGGCCTCCCCGTGGGGAGGTACTGCAGTGCAGCAGCAGGTACCGCAGCCCCGTTGCTTCCAGTCATGCCATAACCAGCCTTGTGTGATAGTTTCCAAGCACGCCCACTCGGCAAAGCATTTGGGAGCCTTTAGCACAAAGAGCTAGATGGAATTGCTCCTAATTTTGTTGTGCAGGTCGGCTGTGAAAGAGGGTCCCTCGGCGCAGGCGCTTGCTCTGCAGAGGCGCCGGGAGCAGCCGCTGGCTTCTCTCTGCAGAGAGTCTCAGCAACGCTGAGAGGCCTTGGACAAACCTGCAGCTGAGCCACGTTGGTTCAGGTGGGCTTAAGGCAGGGGAAAATGAGGAAAAATGACCCCATTACTGATATCAGCTGATACCTGATGTCTGAGAACAAGCCGGTCCTCTTGAAGGAGCTGAGCTAGGCTGGATGCACGAGGCTGCTGATGGAGATGAAACCCCCTGGGGCTGTTAAACCATGATAAAAGCAGGCCTCCTACCACATATTTATGTTTGTTTTTCATCCCCATATGGACAGGTGACCATCAGTACATGCCTGTTCTCAACTAGTTGAACACGCGATCAAAATCAGGGAAGGAAAATGGTCAAGCCGGCAGGCTGCTCTCTGCAGCAAAGGAATCGAGGAGACGTGGCCACGTGCCCAGTGTTGTTACAAAACGCAGGGAGGAGGATTCAAAGTGCAACTCAGAAAAGTGATCTGCACCCGGGTAGGTGCAGGAAGACGGGAAGTGGATGTGACAAATGGGGCTCTGCCCAGCGGCAATGCCGCAACCCGGCTCAAAGAGCAGCTCTGAGCCTCCCTACTGCTGTCGTGAGCACTCTGCGCTGATTGACTGGCTGTGAGGCAGAAAGCCTCCCGTGGGCACTAATGAATCTGGAGTGGTTCCTGACCACCTTTCCTGCTGATAGTCCTCATCGGTGCAGCAAAATGAGCTCCTTTCCCTGAACTTGTAGTGCTTCTCGTTGCTTCCTTGGCTTACAGGCTGCCCCTTGCCAGGAGGATCCTGTCCTTTGGAAGCCTTTTGTGCTTCAGCCTCTGCAGAAGCAGGAATCCTCCAGGAACAGCCTGGCAGGTGAATGGAAGACAGGAAAAGCTTCTGCTCCTACCTGCAGTCCCCGAAAACTCCAGATCTCCCCTGAAAGCTTCACATTATTTACCCGTGATATTTTCATCCCCATCCCACTCCCGAGCTAAAGATGGAATCAGGAGCTCTGGGTCTCTGCCTTCCCCTCCCACTTCCCTGCTGTGTTGCAGGGGGTATCTAAGGAGCTGCATCTTTCTGCATTTCAGCAGAGCACATTCAAGCCTAGCAAAAGAGAAGTTGCTAAAAGTGCCGCTTTCTGTGATGACACGGGCTGAATTGAGTAGGTGTTGAGCGACTAAAGAAAGTGGCTTCCTTCATTTCCAGGTGGTGCAAGGTGGGAAAGGAGCCGGTGAGGCTCTTTCCCTGAATACCAGCACTATGTGGGCGACTAATCCGGCTAGGACGCTGTCTCCTGTCGCTCTCCCTCTGTCGGAAGCTGTTGTGCTCAGAATTTCTCTGCGGCAAATGGTGTTTCCGATCAGTATTGCTCAGCTGTGATTGCTCTCAGAGACTGCTCTCGTCTTTTTTTCTGAGGAAAAGTGCCTTTGTTAGGTGTTTTCTCACCTTGTCCTTATCTAAAGAAGTGGATTTCTTATGCAGGTCTTGAAGGTGACTTGATCCTCCCGCACTGCAATGGGTTGCACAGCCCGGGCCAGCTGACGGGCAGTTCAAGAGGCTCTTGCAGGCTGTGGCTGGGCTGCTGCGTCACGTCTGAGCCGGGAGGTCCTGCGAGGGTCACGGGCACAGTCTGTCCTCTAGCAGGACCAGCTTCCCTTTGGCCCTGCTTTTGGAGAAGAACGGGCAGCCGGGCCATGCAGCGAGGGCTAGGACAGCAGCAGAGGAAGAGGTGTCATGTCCAGACACGAATATGACATTTTAGCAGTGTTTTCCTGGAGAAAAAGGAGGTTGTGGGGGGCTGTGGCTCTGGAGGCTCCTCATCCAGGAGATGAGGAGGAGGCCGTGGTGACAAGGAAGCCCAAATGTTGTGCCCTACCTCCGGTTCTCTTGCTTGCCTTGATACACGTTAACCATCTTTCAACGAGCTGTTTACAGGAATTAACAGAGCAGAACTAGAGGTGCCTGGAGCCTTCCTCCCACCTCCTCATACCTCCCACAGGAATCTGGCTCCTGGGAACAGCTCGTGGGCCTATCTGCACCGAATCAGAGCCCCCTCCTCGTGCCACAGCCTCTGCGTGGTGGTGGCGCGGGCAGGAATGAGGTTTCGTTGCAGGAGGACGGGCTGCGGAGCTGTTTTCTGGGAGGTGAGAGATGGTTCCTGTTTGCAGTGGAGTCTGCCCAGGGAGCGAGCAGGCGATCTGGTGAGCCCCACGCTGGCACTTGTTCTCGCAGCACAGCACGTTGCCTACCCGACCCCGCTTGACTTCGGTGGTTTTGGATTAAGGCCGGAATGAACTATGCATGTTGTGCCACTCAATAAACATGGCCCGATGCCCCCTTCACCTAATGAGCCAGGCTGAAACAGGAGCTGTGGCGTGTTTTGTTGAAGGACGTGAGGCTGGGACATCCCCAGGTTGGGTTACACTCAGCAGGTTCCCTTGCTCCTTATGTGCCACCAGCTCTGCAGGACCCCAGCCCCTTCTGAGGAGCAGACATGCTCATCTCTGCAGCATTAGGTTATCACACTTGTTTTCTTGCCTACTCTGTGCTTCTGACCATCAGAAAGTGAGCAAAAGAGCTCCGGAGAGGCCTGTGTTCTGCAGAGGTCTCTTTGCAAGAGACCCCATGGTGGGAGTGCAGAGTTAGGGAGGGATTTTGTGCCTTGATGGAGGCAGGGTGAAACCAGGCTGCATCCCCATGATGGTACCTGCCTGCCAGATGTTTCCACCACTACAGCATGACGCTGATGCGGGTCTAGGCTCCATCTCCTCGGTGTTTACAGGTAGTTTCTGTGGTTTTCTGGTCTGAGAAATACATCTCCCTACCTGCTCTCGTCAGTAAATACCATTGCGCTCTTTGTTGTCTGTATTTGATATTAAAAACTAGGAGCAGCATCTGCTTGGATTTTTCAAGGGATATGTTCCCTTTCTGGCTATTATCAGGGGCCTCAACCAGGTATCAATGTTAGAAATAAGTTACAAATAAGAAATAAGTTAGAAATAAGCCCACTGTAGAGGTTTTCTTACAATGATCTTGCGGGTCACTATGCCAAATACCTGGCCCTGGCTCCTCTCTTTCCATCACCACCCAATGCCATCTCCTGGGCAAACTGGACTCTGAACAGGATTCTGTTTGGGCGCTGCTCCACCACATTTGTGGGACTCCAGCCATCCCTGCCCCTTTCCTGAAGGTGGGAAACGCAGGAGAACTTAGATGCTCTTCAGAGCACCTAGTCCAAGGCCATTGCTCGAGGGGGATGGTGCAGAGCACAATGCCCAAGAAAATGCTTCCCTGAGGAGTCATGTGGGATTCCTGCCGCTCTCCCAACCCCTGTGTAGTAGATCCACGCCAGGAATGTGTAATTAGTCCATGGCTCCTGGTCAAAGAGGATTAGCAGGGTCAAGGGAGTGCCACTGACTCAGTGCTATCCCGGGAAGCGACGGCTCCTGCCTCACGCTGCTCCCCTTTCTTCAGGAGGATGGAAAGGCTGGTCTGTTCAGCCATGGAAAGGGCTCTGCATCCCTCCTTGGAAGGATTCGGATTGATGCTCTGTCCATAAAGTAGACCATAGAGTTTCCTTCTTGTCTCCTCTAGGAGGAAGATGTGGCCACAGAATAGACTAACTGATGGTTTTCCCATGAATTCTTAGAGAGATCATAGGGTTTATTTTATGCTGTATCTTTGTTCCTGCTGTCAGGACAGCCCTTTTCCCAGGCAGGGTCGTGCTGCAGTGCTCACAGCTGACTCCTGTCACTTGTGCACTCAGTTTTCTGGGGACAACTGGCCCTGCGGTGGGTATAACTGCTTGGTGTCTTGCCACTAAGACCTGCCAAAAAAGCTAGCGAAAGCAAGTGGCGCTGCCTCGTCCAAACTTGGACTCCCCCTTGGGAAATCTCGTGTTATTTTAGAGCTGTGGAACTTATCGTTGGACCAAAAGCAGCTCCCAGACCAGCAGCAGAGGAGGGGTGAGGTATAAGTATTCAGGTCAGTCATATATACTTAAATCAAAGCGAGCGAGCCCTGTATGACAGTGTGACAAGAAAGTCGGCTTTGCTGTGCGAGCCCTCAAATCCCTTTAGGAATTGGTAATTAAGAGCTTGCTGTGACTCAGGAGTTTCCTCAGCTTCTTAACCTGCTGTAATTAACCCTGCTGGCTGCTGCGGTGAGCCAGGGCACCTGGCCCTGCTTGGGCCTACAAAGGTAGGAGCAATCCTGAGGTGCCTTCAGAAAGGTCCCGTGGAAGGGGCTGGTTTGTAGCATCTGTGTCCATCTCTCCCATGAAATCTGTGTTCCTGACATGATGCTGGAGCTCTCCAGCTGGGCACCAGGGAGAAACCTGTTAGAAATCAGCCCTGCTCCTGCTTCAGCCTCTTGTTTTCTGTCATGTCTTTGGAGCTTCTTGGACTCATCCAAATAACAAACCCCT
This sequence comes from Crypturellus tataupa, assembly GCA_034781795.1. NCBI lineage: Eukaryota > Metazoa > Chordata > Aves > Tinamiformes > Tinamidae > Crypturellus > Crypturellus tataupa. Next base: position 385,897 of record JAWLRI010000286.1, read on the forward strand.
TGCTGAAGCTGCTGTTGGGCTCCGGACGTTTAGAAAATGGTCTTAGGGACTGCAATGCCTTTCTTTAGCCATAAACATAGAGCTCCCTGTTCCTTTCCGAGTCTCTTTCCTCCTTTTGACACAATTATATTATTAATGGGCAAATGTCAGCCCTATGTAAACGTTTCTGATTAATGCTGCGGGTGAAGCTGTTGCCTGCACTTGCAAATTCATTTCCATGGCTCATAAAACCAAGCTGTGTATTTGCTAAGATGACAGTCGCTGAGCAAGGTGAGGGATTTCTGTGTCGTCTGCTTCTGAACGAAGACCTCTTTGAAGTGAATGAATCTCCCTTGGATGGCGCTCCGGGCTGTGCTGTAAGACATGGAGCTGCTCTCCATTGCTTTCATGGAGCCGCTGGGCTAGCGGTGCCGAGGTATTCATCTCCAAAGAGGGGCTTTGCCAGGCAGACCAGCAGGAACGAAGCCTAAGGTGCGGTTTGTGGGTCACAGGGCAGAGACCTTGGCCTTAGCAGGGAATTGTGGCTGCTGCGGTGGGTCACCGAGCAATGCTGGAGGTCAGGTGGGCATCAGGGAAGCTCTGAGACCGTCTGAATCTCTACCACAGTCCCGGGGAGCAGCCAAGAGCATGAGCAGATTCACAGGTCCCCCTACTTTGCTCAAAAAGTGAGACCAGATGTCGTGAGATGGGCACTACAGGCCACCTCCTGCCTGCTGCAGTGATGCAGCACCCTGCCATGACCTCAGCTGGTCTCTGTCACCGTTGGCTTGGGTTCGTTCTCAACAAGTGGCTTAATGAGGGCTGGGGAGGAGAGAGTGATTTCCCCGGTGGGCAGCAGTGCAGGTTGAGTCTGGCTGTAATTGGTAGCAAAACTTCGCCTGCCTGATATCAATCATTTTGCTTCCTAGAGAACACGGAGAAATGGGATAGGGAATCACTTCTTGTCCATGCAAGGCCTTGCATGTCCTTGCCCCGCTTTACTAGTCTCTGCATAGCTCCTCCGGAGCAGGGGTGAGGTTCTGCCCGTGGAACTTTGCTGAAGCAGAATCCTCCTTCGGAAACAGCTGCTTGGAAGCTGCCCTTGGTTAGATGGAGGGGTCTGTGCCCTTGCCGAGCGTCCCAGGATCGGAAATACACGGCTGGCGCTCCGAGAGGATTTGATATTCCTGTGAACCGGGCGCCGTGAATTTTAAAACTCACCAGAGTGGGGAAAGCCTGAGTGACTTTCCATCTCGTGGCTGAGGTTTCACAGTTCAGAGCCGCTGGGGAAGGGGAAGATGGAGAAAAGATCGATAACTGCCCTAACGCGCCTTCGTTTGGGACTTTCTTGACCTTGAGGAGCTTTAAAAAGTGTTGCTGTTGTCAGTGTAGGAAGTTGGAGGCAGGAGAATGCAGCAAAAATAGGCAAAGCAGGAGAAGAGACAGGCAGCAGAATAAGCTGAAGCTGCCATAGTGCTTTGTGGATATTGGAGGGGATTTTATAAATAGCTGATAGAGAACTAAAAAAAATGAGAATTCAGTTCATTCACAAAACCCAGCTGTATCTGGGTCTAGCACAGGATTTTCTCTCCTTGCTCTTGAAGTCCAAACCGGCAGCTTGTGGCAGCTGCCAGGCTAAGCCACTGGAGCGAGGATATGTGCAGGGGGCTCTGTCCAGCTCCGGTGGTCTGGGCTGTGTCCCCTCGCCTTGGGAAGGGCTCATCCAGGGCCTGCTGGCAGATGTGCCGTAGGGGCACCGGACAGGTCACCTTCAACGAAGAGCATAAGCTGCAAGGAAAGCACAGGGAAGGATTTTAGGATGCATTTGGGAACCAAGAAACCCCTGAGATGCCTAAATCAATGGATTATCCACATTGAATTATCTTTCTGGGAGAAGCGGTTGTGAGATCAGAGAGCATTCAGTGTTGTGGTTGCTCAGTGGCCTTTAGATGTGCTATGTGGGGTTGCGAGTGGCTTGGTGGGATGGTTCCCTGAGATCCACTAGGATCCATAGGATCCTAGTCAGGGAATGACTCAGGTCAGGGAATGACTTTTGAGGGGGAAGAGCCACTCCTTGAAATGTGTGGCCTCTTCGGAGATCTTCTGCCTCCTCTTGGCCTGGATTCCGGGTGGAGAGGTCCCTGTGTGTGAGCTCCATGGGAAATGGCCTGCAGAGCTGTCCAGTGCAGGTGATGTGCTAAATAGAAAACTAAAACAAGAGCATCTTGAGGTGCGTCAGGAAAAGGTGTCCCATTTGCCTTGCCATTTCTTGAATGATGTTGGAGCCGTACGGGTCAGGGCCTGGGTGGAAACATTTGGTTGAGCCCTTCTTTTTGACAGCATTTGCCACATGTTGAAGTAGAAAGGTCTGGAGGAGATGGCACTACCTGCGGAGATGGGTAATGCCAGCAGAAGCCAGGGCCCTGAAACAGTCAGAGTGGTGGCTGACAAAACTGGAGACACCATCACGGGGCACATACGCTGCATGTCTCAAAACTGTCCTCCCTGCTGTCAAAACTGAAACTGTCAAGTTTTTTTTTTTTTTTTTTAAGTTTTTTTTTTTTTTTTTTTTATGTTTAATTGGGGTGGTTGGGGGGGGGGGGGGTGTTGT
>JAWLRI010000286.1:388496-430204 GCA_034781795.1 Crypturellus tataupa
CCCCCCCCGAGAGACCGTCTAGTCCAGGCCCCTGTTCCAACAGGGGCAGCCAGAGCATGGGGCACAGGGTGATATCCAGGGGGTTTTGGAAGGTCTCCAGAGAAGGAGACTCCACAACCTCTGGGCAGCCTGTTCTGTTTTCTTGGTTAAAATGCATAGAAGTGCTTTGAATAATCCTTATAGCCTGAACGTGCAAGGGGCTCAATGCACTGAATTTCACCCTAGGGATAATCTGGGAATCTCTGTGTAGGAGTCGGTCATCTCTAAGTCCCTCAGGGCAGATACCCTGCTGGTGGCCCTGGCCAACTTGGTGCTGAATGGCTCTGAAATGAGGTGCTGAATATGCATTTGTGCACCCAATATTGGGAAGAAAGGATGTGATGGTTGCCTGGTGAAGGAGGTGCGTCCTTGGGAGGAAACATCTGGATTCTAATCTTCCAGAGGAACTGAGTACTAAACCTTTGAACCCTCCTAGATGCTTCCCTGGATCTTTACTGAAGTGCTGGGCAATGTGTGAGTACCACAAAGCTCCTCTCTTTGCAATAACGCTGTTGCCGTTTCCTCAGTGGCAGTACTGGGTTGCTCAGCCCAATGATTCCTTATTCTCCTTCTGTATGTAATGCTCTTCCAGCAGCTCCTTTCAATTAATCAGAAATCGGGGAGAGATTAGCGAGGAGATGTATTTATTGCTATAAACCATTGTAATTAGAAGCAGAGGTATTAACATAAACTCATCTGCTTGATCCTACAACAGCCGTGTGCCTTGTGAATCTTTGATTCTTATCCAGCTTCTGGAGACACTGAAGTCATCAAGAGGAAAGGCGTTTTTGACAAATCGATGCTGTGGTTTCATTCTGGGAGGGTCCTGGGCTTCTTCCCTGGTCCCTCCATCCCAAGGGATGCGGGCAAGCGGGACTTGTTGAGCACAGAGGGCTCAGGGAAGAGCCAAACCCCCCAAGTGGCACCATCTCCCACCTAGACACAGAGCTGCTCCTCGGGAGCCATCTCCGCTCCAGGCTGGCAGTCCACAGCGCCTCTTCCCTAGGAGAAGTGTTTGGGCAATGTCACATGGCAGCATCTGAGCAGAGAGAAATCCCGTCCTCTCTGCTCCGCTTTGGAGAATTAACCAGATGCAGAGGAGAGACGGGAAAAACAGCAGCTGCAGTGATGGGCACATCCCGCATTCCCCGTGGCGGGTGCGAAGCCTGCAGGGATACCTCTTCCCCATCTCGCTGCCTGCCTTGACACTGTAAATAAATGGAGGTGCCATGGCATGGGGGTATCCAAGGAGGAGCCGATCGCAGAGTAGATGGTTAGAAAGGGAAAACAAAGCTCTCAAAGTGCTGGCTGCAGGAGGGCTCCATCAAATGTGAGGTTGTTCCCTGAGTAAACGGTGTTTGGGAAAAGCAGGAGTCTCTGCTGGTTTCTGGTTTTGATCCGGACCCGTTGCTTGATTGAACTCCGCGGTCCTTGATGTGACTCTAATGGTAATTCTTATCTGTAGAACATAATGTGTGTGTTTTTGTATATATTTTTTTACATATGCCTCTTTTTTCTCATCTGATCATCTCCTAGTGCAACGCGGTGGCCGCAAGTGGACTCCAGGCAGCGTTTGCTTGTATGACTGGAAGTAATTCCCGTGGAGCAGGGCATTGATAATGTCACCCTTCAGCGTGTGACATGTCGTGCTTGGTTCGGTGGCGTTCAAAGCTTTGTCACATCCAGGCTCTCTGTAGTGTCCCTCAGGAACTTGCCAGAAATATTCTTGTGGAGTCTCCTGGTTTTATGCTGTTCTGCTTCTCCCTCGAATTCAGCTATGTCCGTTAGCAACTGATAAATGCCACCCATCTGTAGGGAGGCCGGGGGAATTATAGTGTTTGACATCATCCCATGCCATCCCCACGTGTCTCCGCTCGAGGCAGATCATCCTCAGGCTTTGCTCTGCTCACAGTGCTCCCAACCTGCTCCCATGGTGTGATCCAAGAGCTGCTGGAAATGATGCAGCTGCTTCGCTGTGTCCTGGGTCTGAGCTTTAGCAGTGCAGGGGGAAAAAATCCCTGGGTTTTCTGTTTTTGGGGAGTTCTGCTCTGTCAGTTGGGCTTGTTTCTTGGCATGGAGTTGCCATCAGTGGCATTTTCCAAGGAGCTATTTGATCTGAGGATGAAGTTTAGGTACTAGGAGATGTAGGAGAGGGAGAGCAGCTGAGCCCAGAGCTTTTTTTTAGCTGAGGGTTTGGAAGAGCCCCATTATGCAACCAACTCTCTGCACCATCAGGAAGAAGGGAAGGGCCTGCAAGAAGACCTGGTGAGAGGATGCTGCACCTGCCGCATGCTGCCATCTCAAGGCCTGGTAATCGTCTAGAAAGACAAAAAGGCAAAATCAAAGGTTTCCTAGGGAAACGTGCCAAGGAGGAGAGGTGCAGAGGCTCCTTCCTGCTCAGCCCACTCGGTGCTGGGTGACGGTTTGCATGGGAACATTGTGTAACGGAGCCCGCACCCAGAGTTTCGACTGTGCAGTGAGATGGAATAAGCTGATTTCAAACTCTGCGAAGGTCTGACGGAGTGAAATTTCCTTAAGCAATTGCCAGTCACAGGAATGGAGACAGGGAGACACTGAAGCAAAGTGAAGTTGGTCAAAACCAAAGCTGCATACTGGGGATCTCGGCTGCTTTTTGCTCCCTTTTGAGTGGAAATAGTGGGTCAGTGGTCCTCGCTGCTCGGGGGTGCTCTTCCACCTCGCAGCACCCTATGTGTCAAAATAGCAGCCTCGATTTTGGGAATTGCCTCCAAGATCCAGCCCCATGCCATGTGTTTGAGGGCTGCTTCGGCCAGGTGGCGAAAGTGGCCGTTGTCACCACCCTCTTCTGCACAGAAGGGACAGTGGCTCCACGTGATGGTGGCCTGGAAACTCTGAGGCAAACGGAGAGAATTTGGCCTGCAGTTACAGATGCAAAAAAACAAATCCTTTGGAAAAAGTGGCAGGCAGGGAGAGAGCAGCCTCTGTTGAGCTAAAATGGGAGTTTGGATACTCCTTCTGCTCTGTTAGTTTGCAAATCCTCCGGGTGCCTTTTTGCACCTCCCAGTGTGAAGCAAAGCAGGCGCGTTGAGCAGGCGAGTCCCTTGGGCGGCTTTGCAGCAGGCGTCCCCCGGGCTGCATGCGACTGGCAGAGCAAATCCCATGGGAAGGACGTGATTCCTGCTCATCCAGAGCTGCCAGGGGCTTGCAAGCAAGCCCAAGACCCTGTCAGCAAGAGCGAGGCGTCATCTGTAGAGTAACGCGCTCTGGGGTGGTTAGGTGGTTCCTCAAGGCTCAGCGTGGTTTGTATTTCCTCAGGAAAAGATGCTTCCAGTGCGGTGTGGACGGTCATACAGCTTCCAATACCCCATTTCCATGAACAGAGACGATTCAAGGTGGCTCGGTGATGTCCACTTGTGCGGGCCAAGTGGATTCCTTAAGCTCCTAACAGCGCACAAGACGTCAGAGTTTGTGAGCTTTCAAATTGCCTCTGAGGCTGCCAAAATGCTGTTCTTATCTCCTCTAAACTCGGTTAACCTCCCCGCGGCTGTGAGCCGCTTTGCCTCTTGTGTTGCTCTGCTAGCAATGCCAAGATACATCAGAGATTCACTTAAAACCCCCCGATTTTTTCAACACTGTCCCAGGCAAGATGCAGAGAGAAGAAACTTGATGAACAATGCGGGAGAGGAGATGAGTGTCGAAGGAGGGGAAACCTGTGGCCAGGCTGGCCGGACCAGGGATCGCTCCACATTGCGTGATCTGGAGTTGCTTGGCTGGTGCCCTCGAAAAGGGACATACCAAATTGTCTTAAGAAGTTCAAAATGCATTGGCTAAGGTAACACCTAAGGAAGTGAGATCTCCTAGAAAGTATGCAAAATTAGCAATTAAAACCAAACAGCCTACTTAAGGGAACTCTATCACCTCCTTCCATGTCAAAAAGTCCTACTTTTGGGTAGCTAGACTGTTGCTCAGGAACTTGATTGCTCTTTTAATCCCTTACCTGACCGGAGTTTGCCTCCTCTCTGCTGTTGTACCCCAATACAGGTGCTCTTTTCACGTAAGCTGCTTTCTGCTGCAATTAGTCAGCAAGCACAAGGGATGAAATGCACCTAATTCTTGCCCTGCTCTCTTGACTCATGCAGAATTCCCAACACGGGTCAACCCCACAGAGCTATTGCAGGGATCTGGCTAGTACAGAGGCAAGTGGAGGCAGGATGGGACTGTGGTCATAAACTGCGAAGAGAGACATTCTAGCTGGGCATGAGAGCAAAAAACACCATAGGAATGTGAAGTATTTGAGTAGAACCTTGAGGGATGGGGACTGTCTGGGGCAGTGTTACCAAAGCTGCCTGAACAAATCCCATCCAACCCCAAAACTTTGAGGAACGTTGTGCAAATTCAGTGCTGAGAGGAGGAGGTTGGCCTGGACACCTCCCTGGTCCCATCAGACCAGGGTTACTTGGACATCCAGTTTCTGCAGCAAAGAGAGGCATAGCCAGGTGCTCTAGTAACAACCCCAAGGAAATGTTTAATAATGTCAGCGGGTCTATTGCTAGATCTGATATTAAAAGCTATTTAGGTGCTTCTGGAAACGATTCTGTACCAAGCGAATAGTTCCAGCTAATTAAGAACCTGTTTCTAAAACCCCAGATAGCACTTTGCAACTTAAACGGTTTTCCAGCGTGTTTGGAAGAGAAAACATTTTAAAGGAGCAGCTGCTGCTGTTTACCCATCTGAGCTGCTAGAATATTTATCGTATCCGCTCTTCTTCGTCCTTGCTGATGTGACTCAAGGAAATGAACACCAAGGGTTGGCATGTGCAGGCTTGCGCATGGTGCCGGGGATGATGATGGTGAGAGGGTCATCTGGCCTTTCCTTGAGGGACTGTTATCATCTAGGATGCTAGGAAGGCTTCCAACCTGCTCTTTCTATCCTTGTAGGCAAACTGGGAAGACAATGGGTTGAGCAGGGAGTGTGCAAGGGGGGTGGAAGAGTGGCCGGACCACTGGGTTCAGAGGGTCTTTTCAGTCTAACAGAGTTTTCTGAGGCGTTGGTACCAGGACTGCTGCTTCTTAAAATCTTTTTAAGTGGGTGGGAGGGAAGGTCGGTTTGCAGCGGGTGCGCGATAGCAGCGCTTTGGAACGTGGTTGGCCTGTTGGATGGCAAGACTACCCTTTTGAGGGACCTCAAGAGGCTGGAGAAATGGACTGACAGGCACATTGTGGAGTCTGACAATGGTAATTGCCAAACTCTGCTCCTGGGGCAGAATAACTATAATAAAAATTATAATAATTATGATAATGATAGACTGAGAGAACTGGGGCTTTTCAGCCTTGAGGAGAGCTCTGTGGTAATGACAGTCTTCATGAACAGTTTGATGCAAGAGGCTGCATTAGCCTTTGCTAACTCGTATGAGCCTCCTCAAGCACGTGGCTGTGCCATCGCTTGCTACCGCGTTGCGGCAGCTGCATTGCGTGGCCTGACAACAGCATGTGGAGCTTCGCTTCGTCTGGTAATGGCCCGAGTCATCTGTATGGGATCTGCCTCAGCAGGGTGATCCCGCCCTCTGCTCAGCTCTGGGGAGGCACCTGAAGTACTGGGGGCAGTTTTGGGCTCCCCAGGACAAGAGGGATGTGGAGCTTATAGAAAGGGTCCAGTGCAGACCATCAAGGATGATTGAGGGACTGGAGCATCTATCGTGTGAGGAAAGACTAAGCAAACGGGGCCTGTTTAGCCTGGAGAAGACTGAGAAGGGGATCGGATCAATGTTTTCAAGTACTTGAGGGGAGAATGTAGCGAGGATGGGGCCAAACTCTTCTTGGTGGTGGCCCGTGACGGATACAAGTTGAACCACAGGCAGTTCCATCTCCATGTCAGGAAGAACTTCTTTGATGTGAGGGTGTCAGAGCTCTGGCACAGGCTGTCCAGGGAGGCTGTGGAGTCTCCTTCTCTGGAGATCTTCAAACCCACCTGGATGCCACCCTGTGCCCCGTGCTCTGGGTGTCCCTGCTGGAGCAGAGGGTTGGACTAGATGATCTCTAAAGATCCCTTCTAACCCCAGCCATTCTGGGATTCTGTGATACCTCCATCTAGCGAGGATTATTTTGCTTCTTCTGTTTGTGCCTTGCTGAGGCTGTGCTGAGCAAATGCCAGCTGTGCCCGCGACATGGTATTTGGAAACCAGAACAAACTTCTCCCACATCTTGCCTGGCTGGGACTGCAGTTTCCAGGGGCCTCTCGATAAGCTGTTCCCACTGCACCACCAGAAGCTAAACCATAAGCTGTCTCGGAGGTCAGCGCGGCTACCACAAAAATACCCCCAAAACTTAGAGCAGAGAGAGGCTTATTGCGAAAGACTCCTGCCTCTCCTTCATGTTGCTGTCTTCCCACTGCCATCTGTTCTGAGGATGAAAATAAGTACGTGTGTTGTCTCGGCGAGGTGTGCTGAGCTCAGGAAGCTGTGACGCAGGCCCTGCCCGGGCTCTGGGAACCCTGATTCAGCGTGTGCCCCACTGCTGTTTAATGACCAGTATCTGCTGGCAGGACCAGAGGAAGCTGCTCCTTCCAAAGAGTTGCTGGGTGTAGGATTTGTCTCCTCTAATTTTAGTTATCCTCAGGTTTGGCACCTGTGTGAAGGCACCTTTCAACACCAATGGAGAGAGGGCCGCCATCGCAGTGTGGTTTCTTACAAGGATTTTTGCTCCTTGTGCTGCCCCAATTGAAAAGTTGAGGTGAAGAGACCCCCACCTTGAAAGCTGGTGCAAGCTGAGGGGAGGAAAACGCATGGACCTTCAGGTCTCCCTCTGCCCTTGATGCAGCTTCTCGCTCCCGTGTCCTCCTCCATGCAGGAGGAGCGACCGCAAGGCAGTGGGCACAGGACCGAGCAGCACCAACCTCTTCCTTGGCGGAATGAGACTTCTGGGAGGGAGGTTTCCTGAGAGCTGGTCTGTACCCATTAAGCATCTGGGACGTGATGGGTGTCACTCAGTGTTCGATGGAAGTGGTACGTCCGTGCATTAGCTTTTACATATTTCACAGTCTCAAGAAGAAAGTCAATGAAGTTAAAAGTGGGGAAAAGACATCATGCATGGCATGGGCAGGTCATTGCCCCATATTACCTGTAAGTGAGAAGGAGAACGCTGGAGAAGCCTGGACATCATTGTGAGCTTCTCTTTATAGATCTGCTTCGGGATCTTCAGATGGTGCCTTTGAATACTTGCATTTTCCCTTGCCACAACGAGGTTTCTGCTGTTATGTGCATTCTGAGTGGGATGGTGATAGCGGTGTCTGATCGGTACCATAGGTTGTGTTTGTGGAGTGTGTGAGATGGACGTGTAGGGGTCTCAGCTGGGTCTGAGAGCGTTGCAGCAGCTGGGGGAGCTCCGTCCTCCAGTGTCTCCCATAGCCATTTCATAGGGGATGCAACAAACCATGAGGCTGGTTCTGTGCAGCCCTGAGATTTGTGATCTTTCAGTTTTGGATCCTCTTGCTTCGGGCATCATTTCAGATTTTAAATGCTTGCTTTCTTTTCCTTAGAGAAGAAGCTTAAAATATGCAGCACGTTTGAACCTCTGTGGCTTTGGTGACAGTTTGGGTGATTTTTTTTTTTCTTTGTCAGGATATTTTTAATTGTGCATTTGGAGCACAAAGAACACCTGATCCCTGCTGACAGTGGAGAAGCGTCGATTTGAACGGGTTTTGGTTGATTCAGAGAATAAATATTCTCACAGAAACCTACTTGGCAAAGAAAACCAGCATTGGGTTGGGAATGGCCCTTGATAGTGTGAAGGAGGGTATAAGCATATAAGGCGAGGCATTATATATATATATATATACACACAAAAGCATATATATATGCATATATATATAGGCAAGATATGCCTATGGAGATGTGGTGGATCTGGTTTTGAGTGGGCTGTACCACGAGCAGATCCCGCTCTCTGTCAGCAAAGTGCCGCCCTTGGAATTAACACATGCCGTACGCCGAAAGGACTCGCTGTTCACAAAGTAACTGTGAAATTCCCACCTTTATATAATTTCCTGATCTACTTGGAACTTCTAAGTGTGACCAACGCTCATCTTTTTGGTGAGAGCAAAGAGGACAGGGAGAGGAGATGGTCCAAGAGAGTGGCCTGCTGAGGCCCTTGCTGAGGCAGCCCTGGACAGCAAAAGGTGGCTCCGACAGTGAGTGGCTCCTCTGCATTCTCTGCAGAAGAAACCTCTGTGGTGTCAGCCCAAGCAGTGCCGCAAGCAGGTCCGAGCGGTGCTGCTGAGCCGTCACGCTCCCAGAACTAATATTGCTGCTGTTTGTGCTGCTGGGTTTGCGAGGCCGTAGCAGGAGATAATTCGAGGAGAATTGTCTGAGGAGGGAACGTGAGATTTTCCTCCCCACGTAGCTTCATGTCTTTATCGCGGTGTCACACGCGGCTCACGACGTGTCTCTGCTTTGCTGCGTCCCGGCGAGTTGAGGGCTGGGTGGCCTTATTGTGGTAATGATGCCAGGGAAGGGGGTGGTTCAGGCTGACCTTTAGATCCCAACTCCGTGACACCCGAGGGAACGTTTGTGGATCATTAGCGTGGATCTGGGTGCCTCCTAGGCCCACTGGATTTGAGCATTTGCTTTTCTCAGACTCCACAGGGAAACCTCGCTGTGCCACGTCCTCCGTGGAGGACCTGGGCAGAAGTGCCATGACATAGACCAGGTAGAGGGAAACTCCTTGCCCTGGAGGGATGGGGGAATCCCAACGGCCGTGTGGTGTCACTTCTGTCCCTGGGCGGACACCTCCATGGCCAGTGCTGCGTCCCTGCCGGCACCCGCAGAAGTGCTGAGCCCGCAGCCAGGTGGCAGCGGCGGTGCCAAGGATCCCGGGTGATCGCAGCCAGGACTGAGCGCGGGCGGCAACGCCGTGAGGACAGCGCGCGCCTTAGGCTGAGCTGCACGGCCTCCACATGAGGCTTAAGTTCCTGCTCGCGGGATCCATGCCGAGCTGCGTCGGGAGGGCAGGCACAGGAGCCTTCCTCCCACCATCCTCTTCAAGCCCCGCGCCGCCTAAGTAGCTGGCTTGCAACTCGGTGCACCAGGCGCCGCAGTGACCCGATGGGCAGGCGGCAACTGTCAGCGTCTGTGCTGAGGCCTCAGCGCTCGCGCGCTGGCCCACTCGGGCAGTCAGCGGGAGCAGGGCTGCAGCGCGAAAGGGGATTAGGGAAACCTGTGTGGATCAGAGCCGCAAGGGAGCTGCCCCAAGGCAGAGATGTCCCCAGAGATGGGGACAGGCTGTGGTTCGTGGTGCCAGCCTGTGGCAAGCATGAGCTGATGAAGCTCTGCAGCAGCCTGGTCACTTCCTTGGGCTGTTGCAGGGCGCTATGTGATGGCTGTTCTCCTCTGCTGACCTTGTCTGGAGAGGACTTTCCCAGCTCTTTTCTCTAAATATGCATAAAATTAGGTTGATCTCTCTTACTGCACTGGCAGCGTCCTTCAACATGCACCATCACTGGTGGGATCTGAGAGAGCCCTGCCACAAACACCCCGGGGATGCGGGGAGTCATCCCTAGGCCCTCTGAACACCTTGGACCAGCCTCCTGAGCAGGTGGAATGACAAACAGAGAGAGGAGAATTTCAGATTTCATTCCAAAAACTGAGTGATGGTTAGAGATCCTTAACCCAAACGATGGTCTTGTAAAGCAGCTCAGCTTCACTTCTATGGCCATGCAGGCAAGTACAAACCACCAGCGACAGTAACGTGGTTTTACTTCCATCTCCCCAAACCCGCAGTTTTGTGCAGCCCATTAACCCCAGCTTGAGATATGATGAGAATCTGCTGCTTCCACTGGAGTGCAGTATCAAGTATAAGATATTTTTTGGCCAATATTTGCCAAAATATTAACGTCAATGCAGGAGCTTTGACTTCCTGCATTTCCTGACAAAAACTTGTCAAGGAACTGCCTGCTCTGATGATGGAACTGAGTGACAGCGGCAACTTGTCTTTACTCTTCTAGTTGGCCAGAAAATGTTGAATTTTTCAATCTGAAGTCCAGCTACAACAAGCTGTGATCCAAGGAGCCGGATCCAGACAGGAAGCTCCTTCCAGTGCTGCCAGGGCTCTGCAGCCCTCCTGCCTGCTCGCTGTCCTGCTCAAGCTTTTGCTTGGATAGCAGGCAAGATGATGGAGGGATTGCACAGCACGGGCATGGAAAGATGCTGATATCTATAATTTGGGAAGGAACAGCTCATCTGTCTCGGTTCTACGCTGGTGTTTCCAGAATGTATCTGAGCCTTTTTCTTTTAATAGATTATTGATTTATACAGAAGCATGGAAGATTATGAGAGTGTGGTTTTTTTTTTTTTTTTTTCAAGCTTATTTGATTTATCCTGTAAAGAGAGCTTGTTTAATTAAAATATTACTACCGCTGAAATCAAGGCTCTCAGTCTTGCGGCTTGGACTGGGATATAAGGGTTCTTTTAGAAACAGCAGTTGTTTAATAGGGTCAAACAACTTTGCTCGCAGCTATGAATGCGTCCAGATTTCTAGGAATACATGTACTCTGGGATAAAAATCCTTTCAGGGGCTAAAAAAAGAATGCGGAAATCTAGCCCATAATGAAGGGAGAAAGGAAGGAAAAAGATAAAAACGGTGGGAATAGCAGGTTATTTGTGGGATGCATGCAACTGAGGAGCTGCCTTTGGAGCATCTCCAGCATTGAGTTGGAAAGGGGCAGATGATGGCTACAAATGGTCCATCAGAGTCTCCAGGGTGCCTGAGAACCTTGCTCCAAGTGTCTGTATGGTAGTGCCAGTGACTTGGGCTGGAATTCCTTGGGGTCATGCAGAGGAAACCTCACAGGGATGTGGACCCTCAGGCTAAACAGTCAGGGGAGCCTGCAGGTGACCTCCTGCTCCTTCTACAGAAGGAGAACATGGGCCTGGAAGTGAAGCTGCTCAAGAGACTTATTTTCTTTTGATTTGCAAGCGAGCGGCTGCTGCCTGAGACATTTGTGGCTCCTTGCTATTTAAGAGAGCAAGCAATCAGCTGAAATCTGCTTTTATCAGATGCAGAAAATTACAGTTTGGTTGGCAGGATATTTTAGTCAACACTAATGTCTATGAAAAGCCAAGCTTTTGATTAAATAAGACTTTTCTGATAAACTTAGGAGAAAAAGTTGATTTTTCTTTTTTTGCTTTCTTACTTGGAAAAACACAAAAATGTTTTATTCGTTTTCTGCATGAAACAGCAGTGGGACCAGGAGAAATATTTGACATTGCTGCTGGGCCAGGGCACTTAGTGTGACACATGGTGGTCCATGGTGGTGGCCACGGAGACCTGATCCCCACTGGATCCAATGTGTGGTGGTGCCCCGTGGGTGGCAGCACAGCCTGATCTCTATGCAGGTGTTGTTTGGAGGTCCTCCTGCTCCTGTTAACCTTGGCTGAGAAATGCATCCTGATAACATGGGCCCTTGGAGATAAGGCTGCCTGGCAGCTGATAAATCTGGTTAAGGAGTAGCGCATCGCTGAGTAAATTACAGTGCGCGGCCAGATCGATTCCAACAAAAACGAACCATATATTACTTCTTTATCGATGGGGACAAATAGACTCCTGTGCTGCTGGATTTCAGTGCTGGGTGCCAAACGGCATCATGATTTTTTTACCTTGAGGTCTCATGCGGAGATAGGGTTTCTACAAGAGCGTCTCCTCAGTGGTGCTGATACAGCTGTGGGCACCCCCAGGGAAGAGGGCATCAAGGTGAGTGTGGTGGCCACCAACCAGTCTCCAGGTGCATGTGGAAGCAGATGGAAGGTAAGCATAGGGCAGAGTACAGTTACCACATCCTTCTCCTTCCTACATGGCTGAAGGATAGTCTTCACGGAGTGGTCTACGCAAGCTCCAACAAGTGGAGTCAACTCCTTAACCACTTCTAGTTAAACCCCAGGCCACCTTGGCTGCAGTTTGATTTAATTCTGAAAACTTCCATTATTTGCTCTTAAACATGCTCTGGAAAGGACCAGCAGCTGGACAGGTAGAGATACGGGATGGCTTAGCATGTGGCAGCACATTTGGTGCCTGTCCAGTCACTTAAAGTTTGGGAACTTGTTCAGCCAGCTGAGGGCTTCAGACTTCACAGACATGATCTTGAGTAATCCCACACCTGTAACATCCCAAGCTGCATCCCCTATGACCTCACATGACAGGATATATCCTGTATAGGCCCATCAGTCAGGGTCTGTACGTTGACATTTACCATCTCTTCGACCTTTAGCTTTTTACGTTTCTGATGATGATAACTTTTCCTTCACCAACCGTCTGCCACAAGCCATGTTGACCCTCTTAGATCCATTGAGTTCTACTTGCTGCTCTTCTGGCAGAGCATGTTGTAGATGGGATATAGATGAGACTCTCCTTCCTGGCAGGGACTTCACCAATTTCATCAGTAGTCCAGGCAACTTTATAAGCAAGAGAGTAGGAAAACAGGAAAACACAAACTTGTCCTCCTTGGGACAGCCACAGCTAATCTTTGAAAAACAGACCAAACCCTCTTCTTGCTTAATGCTGTTGGCAGTATTTCTTTGGGAACAGAAAATCTTCTTAATTCTTCATCCATTTGGCTTCAGTCTCTTGGAACTGAACTAGTAGTTAATTTGGTTCTGGCTTGATGATAAGAAAGGAAGAGATTGCAAGGCTCAGCAAAATGGGTTGCAGGGGAAAAAGAGCATTTTCCTGATCTTCGGTCTTCCTTGCATGGATCTCCTCTTTCTCTTATTCCTTTGTGGCACTTTGGTTTTTGATTCCTCACTTTTCTTGAGCGTAGAGCGCTACACTCCAGCATTTTCTCCCTCAAGAGCCCCTTGCAGAAGTTTTATACTGCCAAGTGGACCTCCTGGGTGGAAGAGCCATGCTAGAAGAGTCCCTAGACAGCACTGGCCTTGCACCTTGTCAGACCTCCTTCTGTTTTGCTTTCAGAATTTACATAATTTCTCCCACTTCTTTGTAAAGACACTCAATCTATTCATCTATACAATGTGAGAGGCTGCTTTAGCTACAGGTATTTACAGCAGAAGGGGATGGTTAATGGTCAAGGTGTTAATGTAGAAGGAGGATGATGACTGGTAGCCAGTACTCTGAAGAAATAAAACATTCAGCTGGAAATAACCATGAGGCCGAGTGAGTATCAGAGCAGCTGCCCAGTGAGGGGTGTCTTTGCACTGTGCAAAAATGTGGAATTGGGGCTGTGTCTTATCTGAACACAAGCGTGGAGACTGACGTGATGAGGGGGCCCTTGTTGGGTCTGGGTGGATGGACCCGACAACTTTGCAGCGTCAGGGAGACCTCCCTCAGTCTCTTCGAGTTATGGAAATTATGTTTCCCTCTAAACAGGCCTAGGAAACCTAGGAACTTGCTGTACACTAAAGCTCTGGGCTTCTCTGAGGGCATTGCAGCCTGGAGGAGCGGAGTCTGGCACGGCCCATGGCACAGGGTTGTCCTAAAGCATCCGGAGTTCCTGCATCAGACTAAGGGCTAATCCCGCAGCCTCATGAAGCCCTCGTGGAGCCAAGGATGGCTGGAAGAGGCAACTCGTGCTGGGATCGTTGGGCCACAGAGCACCCAAACGGGCAGGTTGCCCCTGGCCCCTTGCTTTGCGCAGATGTTCTCTCCCCCACAGCTGATTTTAGTGCAGGGTTGCAGAGACAGAGCGATGACTTGGTGGTTAAATAGGCCATTTCCAGTGAGCTGGATGCTCACCCGCCGCCTTGGGAATCCATCCTGTGGCTTTTAGGCAATCCAAGAGCATCCAAGTGCTCTCCTGAATGGGCTCCTGCTTTTATTTTTAAATTTTTTTTACCTAATGAACTGGAAGGAAATATGTTGAGTGGGGCGAGATGGCTATATATACTCTCCAAAAGCACCAGTTTCCAAATTTTGGACAGCTGTGTCCCCTTTTTATAGAAGCCCCTTCACACAGCCCACATAGACACTCTGAGTTGGGCGCATTTGAAAATATGCTCGTTTGCTTGCAAAACAGTTTCAGTCCTCCAGCTTGGAAGTGTTCTTGCGATTGGAAAAGATTTTTTTTTTCTTTTTTTTCGCTGAGAAAATACAGACGGGCTCTTCCTGTCGCCAAGCAGCTGTGCTAATTTTGTAGATGGATGGAAATGGGATATGGAGAAGGGGGATAAAAGCGAGTTCCAGGGGAGGGTGGCTCAGCACTAGGCAAAGTCAGGGCAAAGCCAGGGAGGAGAGGAGCATCCGTGTTGTAAGGTGCTTGGGTGCTGCTGCCCAAGTGTCTCTGCAGAACTAGGTGCCTCATCCCCAGCAAGGAGCTGCTTAACTTGGTAGAGGAGAAGCTACTGGTCTAGAGCACTAAGACAGGAGAGTTTGGTCTGGGGAATAAGGTGCAAATTAGTTAATGGGTATAATTAATAGATAGGAAGAGGCTGGTGCTGGGGAATGCATCACTCCCATGGGTGCCTGAACACTGTATTTAGCAATAGAAATAATCTGGGTGGTTTTCAGCTGGGCTGCTCTGGAGTCGGTGCTGGCTCTGCTACTTGCTCTGGCCACAAAGTTGCTGGGTGGCAACCGTTTGGCAGCTGAATTCAGTCTGCTGGGGCGTGCGTGGTCCAGTTGATTCCTTCCAAGGAAGGAATCAGAGTCAAAGGAGCCCTAGGTTTTACGTATTCATCTTCACTGGGCAGAAAGCTGCAGCTGGAAACGTGGGCATCCTCTCTTCCCTTTCCAGAGCTTCCTTGCAAGCTCTGCACTTGGGCTGTCTACTAGTCTGATGGGTGGACATGCATGTATTACATACGTGTATAGGGGTGGATGTATATGTAGACCTCAGAAACAGCGCCCTGATAAGTGCAGTTAGCAAATGCAGGCATGCAGGTAGCACGCGCAAGCAGCCGCGGCTTGCGGGCGCTCGTGCTGCTTGCTGCAAGCTGATGCTTTGCGTGAGCGATGCCAGGCTCAGGCTGTACTTGAGGCAAGCTGTCCCCAGCATCGCTGGTTCCGTGTCTGTGCTCCTGTCACTTCGGGTTACCTGGAGCTGCTGTCACTGTCCCTGCAGCTCCTGCCTGCTGCTGGCACTGCCACCGAGCCCCGAGTGCTGTCCGTGCTGGAGCATCCTGGCGTCACCCCGGGGGATGGTGGTCTCACATCCCCTGCCTTTGGGGGTGTTATCGATGCCCCAAGGCATCAGGCAGCCGTGTTGGCCCTCTCATGAGCGGGTAATCGCTGTCCTGCGAGGCCTGCGTGGCCTTGGCCACCTCGGTGTGGCCTTCTGGTGCACGGAGCGGCCCTCGCCCTGCAGCTCTTTCCACAAGTCGGGCACAGCTCTGTGAGAGGCATCACCACCCCCAGCCTCTCCAGGCCGCACAAGCGCTGCCGATTAGATACCAGCCTTTTTTTCCACCTTCCCTTGAGGCCCTCATGGTCCCTGGGAGACCCAGGCAGTGAAATGAAGCTGCTTTGGCCTCGTGCTGCTTGCAAAGGGGCCGTGGGGGCCAGGGAAGCATCCTGCGCCCGTGCTTGCTCATGCTGTTGCACCGGGCGCTGCCGCCGAAGCGCAGCGTTTCCTCGCGGTCGACTTCAATCACATCACTGCTTCCTCACTGCTGCAGCCGCTTAAAGAGGTGAGGCCCGAGACAGAGGTAAAACAAGGTCCTCGGCTATTCGCTAGCTACGCCCGAGGTTAAAAATACCTTTTATGAGCACGCTGGTTTAGGCCAAGGTATAGGTTGGGCTGATTTATGCTTCTCTCCATTTGGGACTGTCGCGAGGACATGTCCCCTTGGCACGGCCTGGCCTGGCAAGCAGCTCCTGCTCGCCTGGTTCTGGCAGGACACGTGGCACCTGCAGACTGCAGGGACGTGATCTGAGCCACTTCCCCAGGCTGCCACTGCGATAATGGGCTAGAATGCAGGGGAAGAAAGCATTAGCCGGGAAGCAGCTTCCAGGGAGCCGAGCGAATTAGCAGCGGCGTTCAGCTGAGGACACGGGAGGAGCAAGGCGGGCAGGTGAGAGCAGCTTTGATGAGATCCCAGGAAAAGGGCTGTGGAGAGGCCGTGATGGGGCTTCGCAGGAGATGTCGGTGAGATGAGCTGGGCTGCGGCGCTGCGCACGCTGCCTCGGTGGAAGGCTGCTCCATAGAGCTCTTCAAGGCTAGGATGACGGCTGCTTCCATCTCCGGAAACCTCTGAGGCCTGGATATTGGCACTGCCTCAGGGGAGCCCTGTCGCAGGGAGCAGGAAAGGTACCAGGGCGGTCCCTAAACCAGAGGTTTCCTGCGAGCAGTACCATGAGATATCCCAAATGGGAGGCCTGAGAAATGATTTAGGAGCTTCTCGCTGTTAAGTTGGGTCTTGATTCAGATACCAGAAGTGTTTTCCATGTTTTCTAGTCGCCCATCTGTCATAGTGCAGAGCCCTGCGCTGTGCTTGGCAGCACGTAGCTGCGATATTCCTGCAGCTGGGATGCAGCAGGAGGACACTTCTACCTCAGGCCATGTATCTTTCAGCATGCAGGTCCCGTCCTAGCATTTTAATAGATATGGTTTTGGCTGCATAAAGAACCAACAGCTGGGCCAAGTCCTCGAGTTGGTGTCAGGAGGGACAGCTCGCACACACAGACCCCACAAGTGCTTTGGCCAGAGCAGAGACCCTCAGACCTTCAACTTGCTGCACAGAGGGTCAAGCGACAGTAGCACTTGCCGGGGAGGCTGTGAAAACCCGACAGCCATGAGGGGATTCAGCATTTAATTAACTTGCCAAGCGACGACGTTGACCAGAGTTACACAGGAAGGCTTCTCATTTAGTTAATTACCGTTTTATGTGTTCACCATTAGCAAATTAGACCGATTGCAGGGTAGGACCCGCTGGAGGTTGGCTAGCATTGCTTTGGCCACTCGCCAGCAGAAACCCTCGTCACGAGCAGGATTGGGCACCTGGCCCCAACACGTGCACCTCGTGGGCGCACCGACAAAAAGGAGCATGAAGAGCTCCAAAGCCTTCGGCCTCAAGGCTTCAGCGTGAGGATGAGGCTCTTGTCCTGGGCTGCACCTCCTGCTTTGGCTCTGGTGGCATCTCTGGAAACCACAGCTCTGCAAAGCTTGTCGTGGTTGTCCTAGTTCTCCTCTCCTGGCTGCTGTCTCGCATCCATTTGATTTGTCCTTCCATCAGTGTTATGTTTTTTGGGGTACCCAGGAGACAGCTTAAGTGTAAATGTAGCCCTCCCGCTGCACCAGTGCCTGTTGTGTCGCTGTCCCGTGCAGAACACAGATGTTTCATGAAGCAGCATGAGTTCTTTGCCCAGTTATGCAGCCCCGGGCACCCCTGATACGCAAGACCCCGGATGCGCGAGCCGCAGGCTGCTTTGGGCATCCTGCTCGTGAGCTGGGTCAGCGCCTCTCCCGGCCTCGGGAAGTGCTCCCGATGGACATGGTCGTGGGTAAGGATTGGTGAGCACCGTGCTGAAAGGTACCTGGAGGTACCCGACTCCTGTAGATTGCAAATACCTCCAAGGATCAGGCCCCAGTGCCAGATTTTCAACGTCTTTAAGCACGCCAGTTCAGACAGATGCCTAAGTGCCTTTGCCCTAAGCTCCTTACCTACTTACCTCCCTGGCCAGCAGAAGACAATTAGTTCATGTGTGTTCTGCAGTTTGCCAATGTAAAGCACTAAATACATCCTAATTATTATTATCTTCGTAGGATCTGGTTAATCTTTCAGGGGGTTTAAGAGCAGCCAGCCCATCGTCTGGTCATCCAATGTCTGCATTTTTCTCAGGGGCAGCTTAATCTTGTTGGCTGTGTCACAGCCGAAATCCGTGTGGCCCCCTCAGCTCCTTGGTGCCCAAGGGCTTCAATCCTTGGCCAAGCAGGCTTGCAAACTGCAGAGGATCAAGTCCCATCCCTGGCATTCCCAGCCTCCGGAGTCTCCTGCTGGCTTTGTGCCAAGAGCCTAAATTTCTCCCAAAGCCCCCCAGAAGCAACAGGTTTTCGTTACGATTTGGCGGTGAGATGAATCTCCCGGGACGTGTTTGTCACCAATGTCGAGGCAGAGACGATTTGTTTTATTAAAGCACTTTTTTATTATGCTGCTGTGCCTCGAGTAAGGCAGCTGACAACACGTAAACTCCTCCTCAGGTCTGAATTGTGAGCAGCAAATTTCAAAGTGAAATAAAAGTTTAGAAGAGCTGCCATAAAGCTGATCTATTTGAAAGAGCAGAGTTGGTCTACCTGGAGCAGAGGTGCTGTGGGACCCTATGGGACAGCGAGAGACAGGTCATTTGTCACCTGTCAGCATGGCATGGTTGGTAGAGGACCATGTTCAGTGCCTCAAAACCAGTTACCAAACTCTGGAGTTTTGATAGCAAGAAGTGCTATGCAGGTCAGTCCTTAGCTCTTGAGGGTGCTCCTGAAGACGCCCAAGAGGTTGGAGCAGGAAAGGGAATGGGGGAAACATCCTCCCAGTGGTGGCTGGGTGCTGCTAGGTGCTGCCCCACCTGCCCTGGTGCCCACTGCTTTGGCTGGCCCCGATCGCCCAGGATTCACCTTGGGGCATCCAACTCGCTCTGGAGCTGGAAGCAGCGGAGGTGTTTGCTGCAGCAAGCGCAGAAACACGAGGACGGCGGTTCCACGTGCGGCACAGCTGCATTCCCAATGGGTGCGTCGCTGTGTGCAGTGCCCGCTGCAGCTTGGGGAAGCCGGAGGGAGCCCTTTGAAGTCTAGGGAAAAAGTCATTTATTCACTCATTAGCGGCTTCCTGCTGTTAGTAGTGGTGCACATCGTATTGATTTTCCATGGGAGCTCAGGGTAACGCACAGCGGGGCAGGGGACAGAGCTCCCGGTGAGCTTGGAGACCCTGCTCATGCGTCCTGCCGCTCTTGGCCTCACAGGAGCTTCGAGGGGCTGCTGAGGGCAGCCCTGGCGTTTCGAGCCTGCTCCTTTTTCCTTTTTGCAAAGGGCTGGAAAACCGTATGGTGCCGGGTGGGATGCCAGCTTCTCGCATCTTACGTGGACCTTCAAGGGGCACCGGTGACTCCACGTGACGTGTCGTGATGGCAGCGTGCCCACCGGGCCTGCCTCGCTCGGCTGCAGGGCGAGCGGGGCTCGTCGCAGTAGCA
Source organism: Crypturellus tataupa (assembly GCA_034781795.1). Classification (NCBI taxonomy): domain Eukaryota; kingdom Metazoa; phylum Chordata; class Aves; order Tinamiformes; family Tinamidae; genus Crypturellus; species Crypturellus tataupa. Next base: position 407,627 of record JAWLRI010000286.1, read on the forward strand.
CGGAGAACGGCTGCGGTGGCATTGGGGCTGGCAGTGCTGAGCCAGAAGCAAAGCAAGAAAGGTAACGCACAGGCCTGAAAGATCCCTCCTTAGGTTCCCTGGCACCTCTCGCAGCTGCAAGAGGCTGCGCTCCAACTCAACCTGCGGCCTTCCCACTCCTGAGGTTCTGTCTGCTGTTCATCCTGGAGCTTTTCTGCTGACTGTTACAGGCAAGTGGCATTTCCAAGTGTAGCTCGAGATGCTTTTTGGCAGGGCTATTTTTAGCCAAGATCCTTCCCTCCTGCAGCTCCCAGTGTGTCCCACGAAGAGCCGAGCTGTCACATCCGAGCGAGCAGGATGGTGATGGGGGAGCCGCCGAGACTAGCAGAGCCGCCAAGAAAAGTGGCCTCGGAGCCACAGCTAAGAGAAAACCAAGGGCAGATGCTCAGGCTGGGCTGCCCAAGCTGCTCTGGTGGCTGCTCAAGGCCCTCTGTGGAGAGGGACAGGCAGGAGCTGAGCTCTCCCGTGGCAGAGCCCAACTGTCCCTGCTCCCTCCCCTTGCCGCTTGCATCAGAGTGGGAGCTCTGGCAAAGGAAAATGGGATTCCTGGAAGAAAGCTAAAATGCCCTGCGTTTCCATGAGGAAAGGATTCAATTTGTGTCACGCAATTGCATTTTCTTCTGCAGTCTGAAATAATTACACAGCAGAGCGGGGCAAGGAGATCTGATTCAGGAGCCAAGTGATGAGAGTGGAGGCTGAAAGAAAAGAAGACAAATGCAATCATTAAGATACAATGGGCTGTACGTGCCCCTTAATTAGACCCTCTCTTTGATTAAGCAGTAATTAAATATTGCCATACTAAAAGGTTTGGGGCCTTTATGCTCCACCGAGGCCCTAATATGTTCCTGAGATGTGTCTATGAAGAGTAAAGGGAGGCTTCTTGCAGGGGGCAGATCGCGGGCATCTGGGCTCACAAAGAAGGCTCTCTGCTAACTTGCTCCCCGCTCTGCTTGGCAAGGAGCAGAGGCTGTCACGTACCTGACAGGAAGCCCGGAAATGCCCATGGAAAAGTTTGCTTCAAGTGGGCAAACACTTTCAGCAACAAAATATCTCCAGCATCTTGTGAAAATGTAGAGTTGCTCCTGATGTACCTCGGGAGAAAGGAGGAGGAGAAGCAGGAGGACATGCCAGGGCTGTAGGCCCTTGGAGTGAGGGCCTGAGCAGTCTCCAGATGATCCCAGAGGAAGAAATCCATCAATTCCTGCAAAAATGGATCGATCCCTAGGTCTGACCCAAAAGCTGGAGATGGATCAGTTGAGGAGTGAGCACGTGAGCAAAGCACAGAGCCAGGAACTAGTGACATTTCTCAGGGACACCAAGGACCTCAGCAGGCCTGGTGAGAGGTCCCGTTTCTGCCTGTGGCATTTTTGATGCTGCAGAGGAGAAGAAAGAACCAAAACTGATGCTAAGCGAAGCTCAAACGACTCCAGCAATTGGGATGTTGCCTTTGCCCATGTGGCAAAACCTGAATATGCCACTTACTCCACTCGTATGGTATTTGTTCCCTTTCCTGAGCTTCCACTCATACAAGGTCGAGTACCATATCTACCACTGGTCATACCAGTGAGCATAGGCTTGGGGTGGCCCTCACCTTCCAGGTGGAAGCCCATGGAAGCCACCTCTGCAGCCTCCTTTCCAATGCAATCCTGTGAGAGACCACCTTTTCCAAAGGATGAAGCCTCCTTCGGGAACAGCGGGCCAGTCGCTGCCTGTTTCTCCGGTGAGTTTGCCACCCTGAGCTTTCTGAAGCAACAGATCTACAGAACAGGAGCCTGGGCCGAGTGGCTTGGAACATTTGGATATTAGCAGCAAAAAGAAAAAAAAAAAAAAGAGAGAGACAGAAGAGCAGGTTTTAAATCACAAAACATCAAAAGTGAAGCAAATGTCAAGCCCCCCCTATTCCTGGACATTCCTGCATAGGTAAAAATAGCCCTTTCATGACTCGAAGGGGAAAAGTGCTTCTGATCTCTTAACACAGAGCTCCCTCCTCATCCCTGCAGGCTTTCTGCCACTTACAGCCCCAGTTGCAAGCTGCTTTTTCCAGGTCATAAAACGACAGCTCTTGCTGAGAATTTCACCGGGCGAGATTGTCCTGTTCTCTTCTGCACAGCGTGTACTTTGGGTAATGTCTCAGGGAAATTTTTTTGTTACTTGCATATCCACTATTTTCTGATAACCTAAAAAAAAAAATAAAGATCCTTAAGTATTATGATTATGCTATTAAACCTTTATTGTATGGAGGAAAACAAATCAGAGCAAGAGAGAAGCTGCATGGAGTCAGAGAAGTGTTAAGCTATTGTAGTAACCTGCCTTCCTTGTTTAATTTCCTTTAAACTAAAATACCTGAAAGACTGGAAATTAAAAGCATCTGTGATGCTGGGGAGGGTGTTATGGGAGAGGGTTTAAAATAGCTGTGAGCCAGCCTTGACCTCCCTCTCAGGGAAGCTGCTGAATTTCTGGGAGTTGAAGGCTGATGGAGTAGGCTAGGGCACAGGTACTTTAAGCTGGGTGGTTGTTCTCTTCTAGCTCCTTTTTGAAAGCTGTTCATAGCTCTCCAAAAGGTGCAATAGGGGATTTAAAGAACTGCATAAGAGAAGAGACAGGAGGGTACAGGCTCTGGAGAGAAACTGCTTCCAAGGCTCTCCAGCTGCTTTTGCCCTCCAAAGCTCTGTTGTTGCCCTCAGGGATGTATACGCAGAGGGGCAGGTACTCCCTCTCAAGAAGGTGTCTTCAATATATAGATGACTCTCCATTGCTCCTAGAGTTGACAGAGGCAGCTAGCTCAGCCTAGGGGCTGCCCTTGCACCCCTAAAGCCAGGTGAGATGGCTTTCCCATGAAGAGATGTCTTGGGGAGATGCCACTGCTGCCCCTGAGTAGCTGCTACTCCTCAGGGTCGGTCTCCCCCTGGGGAATTCAGCTCGACTAGGCCTCTAGGTACCAAAGCTTGCAGGATGGTAGATGGGGAGGCAGTGGAGCGGGCACTGTGTGCTTAGGCCCTGGTGATGCAGAGTTCGGCTTGCCATAGGGAAAAGACCCGCTAAGGCTGTGGGGAGGGCCAGGAAAGATAGTACCTGCAGGGCTGGGAGGAGAAGTCTCAGTGGGTTTGCAGCAAAGATGGGTCCCTGGCACAGCAGGCATGACCCACACAGCTTGCAGGGCTGCCGGGGGAGCTGCAACATCTCTAGTGCTGGGGCCTCTCCAGAGGTTAGAGACATGCTCTTGTTTTAGATCCCCTTCATAGCTGGGCTTTTAGTGGTGCCAACACTTCTCCTTCCAGACACGTGTTTGCTTTTCCATGTGCAGCAGCATCAGGACTAGCCCATAAATCTTCATCTTGATAGTTGTGCTGCTGTGATTGCTTGCTCTGCCCTTGCTTGTGGACACAGCCTGTCACAATGCTGCAAAGGTGCTTTCTGAAATACAAACCATCTTCTGAGGAAGCTCAGACAGGTTTATCACCCAGCCCGGTGATGAATATCTCTTCACGTGCTGCACGTGTGCCTCCTCCTGCCAGGGCTCGGCAAGATAAACTGTTCTGCGTGGTAACAGCTGCTTCCCTTCAGTCCATAGCTCTCTCCAGCAGGTTTGCACAGACATATCAGTGATAATAAGAGATGCAGCTCGGTACTAGTTCCAGATGGAGGTTAAACTGCAGGGCAGTGGCATGAGTGGGACAATCAGTGACCAAGCTGTGAGGGAGGGGGATGCTCCTCTAGGCAGCAGTTATGACTGGCGGCAGCGCAAGGTGAGCTCTGCTGTGTCCCTGTGCCTGGGCATTGTGGAGAGGCCCTGGGAGCCCGTCAGCAGCTGCATGCAGGATCCGGCTCATCCATGGAGCTACTGAGTACGTCGTTGTGGTGGCTGCTGCGTTGCACTGCGCCTAGCAGGACTGCACGGCGATGCCTCAGGCATCATGGAAGGGGCAGCTCTTTGGAAGCGAGTCCTGCTGAGCTACCCCTTCCTAGGATAGCCCTAGGAAACCCAAGGTTTGCTTCTTTATGCCTTCCATTATTTTGGAAAAGTATTTTTTAAGTCATTCTGCTAGACTTCATTTTTCCCCGTCAGCTCCCAGAGAGCATGGGGAGCCATCACCTGGCTGGGAAAGCTCACTGGGTGCTGCCATGTCCTTGCTGAAAGCTTCCCATGCCAGCAGCATGGAAAAGTCTCTCCTTGGAAAACCTGAAGGGCTGAGGACCTAAGCACCTCTTCCGTGATGCTGCTGAGCCTTAAATGTGTGGAGTTTGAGAGGCCTTTTTTGTCAGGTGCTGCTTGGTTGTCCTTTCTCACAACATGGGCAGGAGCATTGTGGTCTGTGGGGTGTCCAGAAAACCCCATGCCTTACGTGAGGAGACTACATGAAAACTAAGTTGCTGGCTTTTGCCATGCAGAAGGCTGGAGCAAAGCTGAAAAAAAAGTGCTGCAGTGCAAAGTCTCACTTTGTAAATGATACAGACTTTCCCCAAAGCTCCTAAGATCTTACAGAAGATCCTCAGCCCAGGCTCCTTGGAGCAGCGGCGTGATGTTTTCCTTCCCTAGGACATCTTGTGAAGCACCGTATCTCTCCCTAGAAAGCGTCTGGGATGCCATCTGGGAACACTGCAGCTGCAGAGGGTGGAGGGTCAGCTCAAGACACACAGAGAGCCATCCCATGGGAATTGCTCCTTGGAACATGCTAGTCACTTTGATTTGTGCCCAACACCTCCCTTGGAAATGCAAGGATGCCGGGAGCTCCAAGGAGATGCAGGAGGGAAGGGTTTCCAGACCGGAGGGAGCACCTGGGCTGAGGAGCTGGTGCTGCTTCTGCCCACTGTGAAACACCAGGGATTTGCAGCACCCCGGGAACTCCGTGTCCCTGGGACATCTTACGCTGGGGTGGCCGAGCTGTGTCTGCTCAGAGCAACCTAATACCTTTCTAGTACCTCTGCCCCGCTGAGGGCACCTGTGTTTCTTCTTTGAAAGCAATCTACATTTCCAAAAAATAAACCTTCTTTTGGGTTAAAATTACCGAGAGCTCCGAGTACCCGAATTTCCTGCAATGTTCCTGAACTTGGGGAAAGCAGCTGCTTTTTGTAGGAACAGCTGTGGGGATGCAAGAGCATCTTCTGAGAGCTCGGCAGTTGCACGCAGCCAGCCGGCACCACGCTGCCTGAAAGACCCTGTTTAACACGTTTTTGCTGAGATGGGTAGTAATTTCTCCTTGACTGCATTTTCTCGGTGTGAGTTTGTTGCTCTTCAACAGCACTTCTCTGCAGTTGAGACACCAGGATGTAGCAGTAGAATGTGTGTCTGCTCAGCCAAAAAAAGTTGGTTATTCTTGGCTATGTCTTCTAGTCTGAAGCGGCCTCTCCCCAGCTAGAAGACCCTTCCTGGGGGGTTGCTGCTTCTTGTAGTCCTTTTGGACCACTGAGGGGCCCCTAAATGCCCCTTGGGAAGGCATGCACATTGCCCCATCCTCAACTGCACGTCAACCACAAGACAACTTTGACCGCTTTGTGCAGAGGTTGGTGCCGTTATTGTTCCAAGCATGGCCCAAGTCACCTGGTTTCCCCCTCCTCACGGGACCTCCCTTTCTGCAGGGTGCACGTGGGACCCCTCTGGGCAGCCTGTTGCTGTAGCTGCTCTCCTGACAGGGGGCTTAGGCAAGTCTGGCAGCCTGCATAGGGATGCGCACAAGGAGATAAGAAGGCAGCAGCCTTCAGCATGCCCATCCATCCGGCCCCGCATCCCAAGCGCTCACGTCGCCATGGTAACTCCCTCGATTCCACCGCGTTATTTTTATTCCTGGCTCCTGCCGTGCCATCAGGCTCCTAGGGGCCAGACCACATCCCTCGCCACGGGAAGGGGGCTATAATCATACTAGCAAACCTGGCCGCGCAGCAGGAGCTAGGGGATCTTCTGGAGAAGGCGCTGTCCTCCGCTGCACTCATCACTCCACTCTCTGCGGCGCCACGGAGCCGGGTGTGGGGTGACGGCAGCCGGGCATCCCCATGGGGCTCAATCCTCACGGCCTCCCTGGGCTCCCACCGTGGGGAACAGGACCCCAGGGTCCCCACGGTCAGCAAGGGGAGTGGGAGCGGGGGAAGTTACGCACATGGCAAAGGGGTGATGTTTGTTCTCCCAACTCAAGGCGTTGTTGCCTTCAACTCCTGCTCTAAGAGTTCCCCAGTCCTATTCACCCAGTGCCCAGCTTAGGTGGCTTTCAGAATTCCTGAAAAATCCCTAGGATGGGCTTTTTCTGCCCAGCAAGTGCTCAAACAGCATCTGTTGGGCTGCAGCAGGAGAAGCCATCAAGCTCCCAGAGAAGAAACCCTGAGCAGGAGTCCAAGGTGCTAACACAGATGTCACCGCCTAGGTGCTCTGGTGGGCTGCCATCAAAGTGAAACGTGAAAATCCAAGGTAAACCTCAACACATAATCAAGGCCTTAGAAATGAGTCAATGGGAGGAAATCCCTCAGGTTGTCCTGCCTCAACTGCTGGTGGTAGGAGCCTGTAGTAGGTCCCTCTTTGCGTCATTCATGCAACGAGCTGAGAGCTGTGAGGCAAGTCGTGTGCTGGAAGAGATGTTATTTTGGGATGCAGGACTCACCCCAAGGAGCCGAGGAGGAGCTGTAAACCGCGGGCACCGTGCCTAGGCGAGCAACGGGGCCCAGGCGACCCAAGGGCTCCATTCCCAGATATTTGCCGCAAGGATTAGGAGCTGTGGGGAAAGCAGCACTTGGAGGATCTTCATGGGGTGTTGCATGTCCTTTTGTGGCCTTCAGAGCACAGAAGACAGTCAGTTGGGCTTGTGACAACAGCTGCCTGGGCACTGTGGGGGTTGGCAGGAGGTATAGAGCAGTAACACAACACCGCGTTGTCCTCCTTAATAAAACACGAAGCCAAGGAGAGCCTCGGCAAAGCCCTGCTGGTGTCCCCGGAGGCGGAGGCAGCCGGAGCAGGTGAGGGCCGCGATGACCCAGCGGGCCAGCTGCACACGCGGAGCTTACGGTGGCCAAGGGATTAAGAAAAGAGACCGCTGAGCGGCCGCGCTGCTTCCTGTCCTTCCCTCAGCATCTGCTCGCTTGACCTCAAGAGCATTGCGATGCTTTCGGTGCACTCAGCACCGAGCAGGCCTTGCCTGTGTGGGTTTATTCAAGCGGGAGCCCCCAGCTTTGGCAATGTTTGGGCTAGTCCGAACTCAGCTCCAAGTGAAAGAAGTGGCCTCTTCTCATTGAGGGGATGGGAGAAGGTTTTTCCAAGGGCTGTGCAGGGACAACCTGCTCCTCCAGGAGCTGAAGCCTCTCAAAGATACAAGGGCAGTCAAGGTGTGTTCTCAAAAGACATTGTGACCGTTGCCGAAAATCCTTGGCCCTGCTGGGCATGGGGGAGGAAGCTTGTGGGAAGCTTGAGGTGATGTCCCTGGTGTGTGACTGGAGGTCCTCCCTCCTCTGAGCCCCCGAGGAGGCGAGAGGCCCCTGGGCCCGGTTGTATAAAGCCCCCCAGCCTCAGGCTAACATTTCCCTTCTTCTGTTTTGCAGAAAAACGAGTGGCTCTGCTTGAACTGCCAAACTCAGAGGCTGCTAGAGGGGAGCCTGGGGGACCCTGCCCCAATGCCACTGCCTACCCCGAAGCAACCGCCGACGGGCTCCCCGCGCCACCAACCACCAGGAAGCGGCCAGCAGCAGAGAGCGGCGGAGCCAGCCGCCCCCTCCGACAGGCACCCGTCGCCCGCCAGGAATCTCAGGGCTCCGGAGCAGAGCAGGACCCCGGGCACTGCCCCGGAGAAGAAGCCGCCAGCTCCAGCAGAGGACAAGGCGCTGCCCAAGCTTCCCGCCGAGCCTCCCAAGGGCGCGGAAAGCACGACGCCAAAGGGGAAGAGCACGGCCCCGAAAGCCGAGGCAGAGAGCAAGGAGAGCCGGGCGCCTAGCGAGCCACCGAGGGCCAAGGAGCAGGAGGTGAGTGCCAGGGTCACTCTCAGAGGTGGCCACGGAGAGCCCCAGGGCTTGGAGCTGCTCATGTACCGGGCCGGGAATCATGTGCTGGGCAGGGCTGGTCCCAGGTGAATCTTCGTGGAGGTGGCGATATTCAGGTGCCTGGGGTTTACTGCAGAGCAGAATGAAAACTGTTTAATCGAAACAGTTGGGCTTGCAGGAAAAAAAAAAGCCTTGTAGGAGGCAGAACACCTCTGGTTCAGAATTGTCAAGGATTTCAAACACTAGATAGAGCATGCTCATTTTTATTACAAGGACGTGAATTTGGGCATGAGGCAATAACTCACTCTTCTGCCTCTTGTTTTAAAAGGATAAGGGGCATTGGAGTCTTGTCAGGAAATAAAAAATTTGTTTTGGTCAAAGCATTTTTTGCTCCTCTTGCTGGAGGGGGTATTTTTGTGAGCTCTTTGTTCCTCCCACCCTTTTTTTCGTTAATGTTTTTTGGGGAAATGCTCGACATGCAATTGAGGCTGGAGGCAAAGGCCCTGGGCAGAGACCCCAGCAATGATATTTGCTGACTCAGCTTGAGTTGAATAACACCTTGGGTATCTCCCTGGCGCTGGGTTTTCTTCACCTGCAGCTCGGAGCGTCTCTGAGCGCTGCGCTACGCTCACCTCATTTTAACATCAGTTAAACTGGCGTGTTTATTTGTGCCGGCATCTGGGAAGGATCCTGGGACTGCCTTGGTTCTTCAGGCTGGTTTGCAGGGTGTCAATCACAGAAATTAAATGTCATTAAAAGGCTGCCGAGCCCAGCGGATGCTACCAGCGAAGCTGCTGTGCTCTTGGCATTCCCGGGGCTTTGCCAGGCTGTCCGGGGGGGATGCACAGGAATCGAGATCTCCAGCCTCTCACCTCTCCAGGCATTGAGACGGCACCCTTCCCAAATCCAGCCTCATTGGAGGTGCTCCCCAGTCCTCCTGTAGGATTAAAAGCTCAGCACTGCGTCCCTGCTTGCTGCGAAGCTCCCTGAGCCCTGGGCACCAGCACAGCGCCCCAAGGGGACTTCTCACATGGTTTTTGGATTTTTTTGTGCTTTGTGGGCATTGGGGAGAACAAGGTAGGATTGTGGAGAGGTACCCTCTGGCCATAGTCCTCTCTGGCCCTGATACTTCTTCCAAAAGCAGACACAGAAGGTCTCGCTCCACCGTGGGCTGTGCTGGCCTCAACGCGGGTCCGGCTATGCCAGTGAACCTGCCAAGTGCGGGTGCTGTTCCCCATGAAGGGATGGGCATCCCAAAGGGATCCTGGCCCTGAGGGTCTTGGCGTGGTGCCCATGGCAGCGGTTGGGTTCTGGTCGGTACCGGTGTAAGAGCAAGCGCAAAGCCCTGCACCTCAAATGTTGCCCGGTTCAGAACTTGGAGCCATAAATATACCAAGATTTTCAGCTGCGTTTGGAGTCTTATAGATCTCTAAATAGGTGGATAGTCAAAAATCGATACTACCAGCAGACAACCTTTTAGTATTAATTATAAGCGGAGTTAACGCTGACGGAGCTCAGTTCCTGGAACAAATTTATGAATCAAGTGTGCAGCTCCTTTTCCCACCTTGATAATCTAATACCACTGAATGCCCCCTTAGGGTGGGTTAAACTGCTCCTGCGCTCCGGAGAACATCTGCTTTTACAGCAGCTGCTTTGAGCATCGTCTGCAATGCGCTTTCCTCAGTGCTCACACAAACTGCCCATTAGCAAGGGCCAGGAGGCTCTGAGCCCTCACGATGGGCAGGATTCAACGGGAAGCGCTGGCGGATCCGAAGGATTCCCGCGTCAGGGCACGCAGCTCCTTCCCCTACGTTCTCCATTACGCAGCGAGGCAGCTTTTGCACGTTCCCAAAGAGCTGAGCCCTGAGGGGAGATGCCTCCCATTGCCTTCAGCTTTCCTGTTTGCTCGTAAGGCAGCTATTTCTGAGGCATCCCCTCCCCGGGGCACACAAGGAGCAGCTTTGGGAGCTGATGGGCCGTGGGCAAAGCAGATGGTGCCCTTGGAGCGGGGACATGGGCAGCGCGGATGCCAGTGTCCCTGTGCGGTGCCACATCTCACCAAGCCCCCGCATGAGGACGGAGCTCTGAGCTTCTCCTTGTCGAGCATTTCACCTCAAAAAGAAAACATTTAAGGGAACTGCTACAAATATTAGGTGTCCTAGGAGAGCCTTGGGGCACAGCGGAGAGTCAGAGCGGGCAGGAGAGCCCGGGCTTGGCCCAGGCGCTTGGAGGATTTTCCCAAGTCTAAGGCAGTGTCGTGCTATTTGAGACCCAGCGCGGAGTCACCTTCCCCTTGTCCCCACCACCTCCAGGCGCTCGGGAAGGAGTCGAATGACACTGTGGTGGCCATGGCCATGGGAGGAAGCCACCTTCCCACGGGCACCGCCAGGCCACAGGCCAGCTGCTCAGGGCTCCCTGCGCTGGTCTGGGCTGCGGGGCTCCCCGCCACTTTGCCTGGCAGCGAAGGGTGAAAGGGGCCCAAAGCAGGCGTCTCTGGGCAGTCTAACCCTGTGGTTTCTCTTGCCCGCAGGAAGCAAGCAAGCCTTATCCCCCTGACCTGTCCCGCAGCCCCCAGAGCCTGAGCGACACGGGCTACTCGTCCGACGGCATCTCCAGCTCACAGAGCGAGATCACGGGGCTCGTGCAGCAGGAGGAGGAGAAGCTGAGCGGCACCGGCCTGGCGGGGCAGAGCCCGCCCAGCCCCTCGGAGCTCACCAAGCTGGAGAGCAGCATGCGGCCCCTCCTGGAGGCCAAGGGCGCCTCTGCAGAGCCCGGCGAGCGTGGAAAGGGCTACGCCGAGCTGCGGGAAGAGCAGCGGCAGCGGCAGCGGCCACGGTACCTCTCCATCACGCCGGAAGCCTTCGATTCTGACGAGGAACTAGAAGACATCCTGGAAGAGGACGAAGACTCCTTGGAGTGGGAGAACCAGCGGGAGCAGAGGGAGAGCGTGGAGTCATCGGATGAGTTTGGCAGCAAGCTGCGCCATGACTACGTGGAGGACAGCAGTGAAGGGGGCTTCTCCCCAGTGCCGGGCAGGCCCACGGGCCGGGAAGCTGAGGTGACGGATGAGGAGTTCATGAGGCGGCAGATCCTGGAGATGAGCGCAGAGGAGGACAATCTTGAGGAGGAAGAGGACTACAGTCACGTCAAATACAGCGTCCCCAAAACCGGGCCGAAGCCTGAGCCGGAGAAGAGCAAGGAGCCTCCCCCAGGTAAGCGGCGCCTGCCGCACAGCTCCGGCAGCCTCTACAAGGAGGAGAGGAAAGAGCTGGACACGGCGGAAGGCGACGACGTGAGCACGGCCCAGGGTGGGCTGCGGCGCTTCAAGACCATCGAGCTGAACAGCACCAACGGCTACAGCAGGGACATGGAGATCAGCCAAGATGCGGAGGCCAGCCTGGACAGGGAGCCCGAGCTAGAGATGGAGAGTCTGACGGGCTCCCCGGAGGAGCGCTCCAGGGGCGAGTACTCGACCTCCACCCTGCCAGCCACAACGCCCAGCTACACATCGGGCACCTCTCCCACCTCCATCTCCTCCCTGGAGGAGGACAGCGACAGCAGCCCCAGCCGGAGGCAGCGGCTGGAGGAGGTGAAGCAGCAGAGGAAGGCTCGCCACCGCTCGCACGGCCCGCTGCTGCCCACCATTGAGGACTCCTCTGAGGAGGAGGAGCTGCGCGAGGAAGAGGAGCTCTTGCGGGAGCAGGAGAAGATGCGGGAGGTGGAGCAGCAGCGCATCCGGAGCACGGCGCGCAAAACCAAGCGCGACAAGGAGGAGCTGAGAGCCCAGCGGAGGCGAGAGCGCTCCAAGACGCCGCCCAGCAACCTCTCGCCCATCGAGGACGCCTCCCCCACCGAGGAGCTGCGGCAGGCGGCGGAGATGGAGGAGCTGCACCGCTCCTCCTGCTCCGAGTACTCGCCCTCCATCGACTCAGAGGCTGAGAGCTTCGACGTGGTGGCCTCCAAGCTGTACAAGTCTGGCAGCGAGTACAACCTGCCCACCTTCATGTCGCTGTACTCCCCCACGGAAAAGGTGGAGGGCGGCTCCAGCCAGCCCGCCAGCAAGCCGCTCAAGAGCGCTGAGGAAGCCTACGAGGAGATGATGAGGAAGGCAGAAATGATGCAGAAGCAGCAGGCCCAGCAGGGCGTCTCCTACAGCGGCTACCAGCAGGTCGGCTACCGCAGCACTGAGGGCCAGAGCGCTTTTGAGTACCAGTACGTGGACGAATATCGGTACGATGGCGGCACTGGGCGCCCCGCGCAGCCCGACTACCAGGGGGGCCTCTCGAAGGCGGGTGCCGTGTACGAGGAGATCCTGCAGACGTCGCAGAGCATTTCCCGTATGCACCGTTCCTCCTCATTTGACCTGGCTTTGGAGCAGCAAGAGAAGAAGAAGGGGCAAGAAGAGGCGTATCAGGAGAAACGCTTTCTGCACGCGGAGAGCGCCTATGCCGACCTGCTCAAGCAGAACGGGGGGCCACTCACGCCTGGCACGAGTCCCACTCAACTCTCGGCTCCCGTCTCCTTCTCGGCCTCCGAAGGCAGCGCGGGCAAGGTCATTCCCGACGTCCGGGTCACCCAACACTTCGCAAAAGAGGGACAAGACCTCGGCAAGCTGCGCAGCACTGCGGCTGTGCCCAGCCCGACCACCAAGGCCAGCACAGCTCCTTACACCTACGGCAAAGGTGCCGGTGCTGTCACCACGGCAGCTGCCGGTGCAGCAAGCACGTTGCGGATCTACAGCTCTGCCGCTCCGAGCGGCCCGGAGGTAACGTCCATATCGGCGAGAAGCTATGCCCCGAGCAAGAGCACTGTGAGTTACAGCTCTCAAACGGAGGACATGGGCCGGGGCAAGAGCACCGCCGAGGTGGGCGCGCAGACGGCCAGGGAGACGCTGCAGGGTGCGAGTGACAGCAAGGCGCTGCCACACAAGACCTACCCCTTCTTCAAGAGCTCCAGCCCACCGCTCTCTCCCACTTCTCCCACGCAGAGCCCCACTCATGCTGTCCCACGGGCAGCCGTGACGCCGGCAGCCAAGTCCACTGCGGAATTCTCCACCCAGACCCAAAGTCCCCTTGTCCCCTACGAGGTCCCCGCCAGCACCGCTATCCCGGCGGTGTCACCCATGGTGGCGCAGGGGACGCAGACGCCACAGCGCGCCGCCTCCCCTCGCCTCACCCGGCAGCCGTCCTCGCAGGAGGCACCCGCCCCGATGGCAGCCGACGCGTCCAGCCAGACCAAGGTGGGGAGCGACATCGCGTCTCCCACCGCCTCGCCCAGCCGGCAGCGCACGGTGCACAGCTACAGCCAGACGCTGGAGCAGGAGCTGCAAGGTGCCTACGGCAAGGTGCAGCCCGCCAAGGAGCAGGTTGCAGGCGTGCCGAAGGCGCCCACCGCTGCAGACGCCACCGCGGGGCTCTACGCCTGGGGAGCACTCCCAGCTGAAAACATCTCCCTGTGCCGCATCTCCTCAATCCCTGGCACGTCCCGAGTGGAACCGGGTCCCAAGGCACCGAGCACCAACGCCGTGGACTTACGGACGGCTATGAAGTCCGCCCCCATCATCATAACGGACCAAGGCATGGATCTCACCTCCTTGGCTACGGAGACTAGGAAGTACTGCCTCACGCTGGACCAAATCCCAAGCAGACAGTCCACAGCCATCCAGCCCTTAATCATCAACCTCAACGCCCAAGAGCAGCCGCACGCCGTCATAGCGGCAGCCAGCAGCGCCAGCGTCGCCATCGCCTCACCAATGCTCATCACGCAGCCAAAGCAGCCCGTGGTCTACGGAGACCCTTTCCACAACAGGATGGACTTTGGGCAAGGGACCGGGAGCCCGGTGTGCCTGGCGCAAGTGAAGCAGGTGGAGCAGGGCGTGCAGACAGGCGCCTTCCGCGCAAGCGGGACCGCTGCGCCCGCACCGGCTGCAAAGGCCGAGGTGGCTGCTCCTCAGCAGGCCAAGTTTGCAAGGTACAACCTGCCCAGCCAGGTGGCACCTCTGGTGAAGAAGGATGTGCTCATCGCACAGAGCAGTAACGCGCAGAACGTGCTCAGCGTCAGCAGCATCACCCCGGCGTTCCCCCAGGAGCAGGCCTCGGAGCTGTACCGCGCCATCCCAGTGGAACTGAAATCCCAGAGCCCTCTCATGGCTCTGGGAGGCAAGAAATCCCAGGTCCTGATGGTGCAGGTGGAGGACGTGGCAGCCAGCCCGGTAACCAAGGTGGTCAAAGAGGAGCCCCCAACCAATGTGTTGGACCTCACCGGCATGAAGTCCGAGAGCCAAGTGGCCTGCTGCGATGTGGTCTACAAGTTCCCCTTTGGCAGCAGCTGCACCGGAGCTTTCAACCCCTCTTCCAAGGTGCCGGAGAAGAAAGCCGGGGACACGGTGCCCAGCAGGAAGCCCAGTGGCCCCTACTATGGGAGCAAGGACGCAGAGCTGCCGGAGGCGTTCCCGTACCGGGAGCAGCCGGCTCCGGCTCCTGCCCTGTATGAGGAGCAGAAGTTCTACCCCGCTGGCATGTTTGGGAGGCTCTATTCCTCCATGTCGGACACGAACCTGTCCGAGATCGGGATGAACTACTACCCACCAAAAGGGGATCAGCCCTTCCACGCTCCTGCCGGCGATGCCGCTGTGGATTTGAGCACCATGAAGCATTCCTACAGCATCAGCTTCACCGAGGGCGGCTTCCTGGGCCACGGCATGCAGTATGGCTCCTTCTCCGACCTCCGCCAGCCCTCGGAGCTCCTGAGCCACCCACTGCCCATGCGCAGGTACAGCTCGGCGTCCAACATCTACTCCGACTACCGCTACTCGCCGCGAGGTGACCTGGCACCCTTGCAGGAGTCCAGCCTGGCGCACTACAGCGCCACGACGGCGCGCGAGATCAGCCGCATGTGCGCAGCACTCAACTCCATGGAGCACTACGGGGGCCAGCACGCAAGTGGCCCTGAGCTTCTGTCCTACGGCGCCGGCGGCGGCTCCGGGCAGCCGGGCGTTGCACCTGCCAAGCCGGCCAGGATGTACAACCCCAGCTTCCCTGAGGCGCGCCAGGCCACAGGCAACCTCCATGCGCCCAGCGTGCGCCTGGGTGCCGTGCGGCAGGCATTCCCGTCCGCCGCGACGGTGCGGGCCGCCGATGGCATGATCTATTCCACCATCAACACACCCATCGCCTCCACGCTGCCCATCACCACGCAGCCGGCCTCGGTGCTGCGGCCCATGCTCCGCGGGCTCTACCGGCCCTACGGGCCAGGCAGCATCACGGCAGTGCCTCTGGCCAGCCTCACCAGAGTGCCCGTAGTGACACCACGCATGCCGCTACCCTCCCAGGGCTTCTATCGCTACCCGGCTCCCAGCCGCTTCCCAGCCGCTTCGGCACCAATGGAGACGCCTATGTACCTGGGCAAGCCCGTGGGTACCGTGGCGGCAGGCACGGGCACGGTGAACGTCGGGCCCACGGCCAAGGCTCCCGTCGTGGCACCTGCAGCGGGACCGCAGAGAGTGGAGGCCGCCCGGGAAGAGGGGCCGGCGGCAAGTGCAAAGGAGGGCAGCCAGGCAGCCCCAGCAGCGCCTACAGCTCCCAAAGCCGAGGGAACTCAGCCCGCTGGGCCGGCTCGGGAGGAGCGGGAGCGTGAGGAGGAACGACAGCGGAAGCAGCAAGAGCACGTGCTGCAGCTGGAGCGGGAGCGCGTGGAGCTGGAGAAGCTGAGGCAGCTGCGGCTGCAGGAGGAGCTGGAGCGAGAGCGTGTGGAGTTGCAGCGGCACCGTGAGAAGGAGCAGCTGCTGGTGCACCGGGAGCTGCAGGAGCTGCAGTCCATCAAGCACCAGGTGCTGCAGCAGCAGCAGGAGGAGCGCCACGCGCAGCTCGCCCTGCAGCGTGAGCAGCTGGCCCAGCAGCGCCTGCAGCTGGAGCAGATCCAGCAGCTGCAGCAGCAGTTGCAGCAGCAGCTAGAGGAGCAGAAGAGGCAGAAAAGCACCTTCCCCGGCGAGCCCACCGGCCGCCTGCCCCCGGGAGCTGATGTGGCCACCGAGATGCAGAGGAGCCTGGCGCAGAATGGGCAGTTCTGGCCACCGCCAGGCCAGGCCTTTGTGGGGGCGCCAGGCACGGGGCAGGAGGCTCCCGCCGGCCCTCGCTACCCCGGCCTCCCGCGGCCGCTCACCAGCTCTGCCTCGGACATGTCCCTGCAGGTCGAGGAGCCCTGGGAGCCCGGCCGGGGCATGAAGAAGAGGAACTCGATGCCGCGGCTGCGGGACGCCTACGACAAGGAGGTGGTGGTGAAGAAGATCACGGACAGCAGTGTGCAGACAGATGAGGAGGACGGCGAGGAGCGCTACCTGTTGTCGCGGCGCCGGCGCCCGCGGCGCAGCACCGACTGCAGTGTGCAGACTGACGAGGAGGACAGCGGCGAGTGGGAGCAGCCTGTGCGTCGGCGGCGCTCGCGGCCCTCGCGGCACGCTGACACCGCCGCCGACAGCAAGCAGGACGGCACGGCGCGCGGCACGGCCAGTGTGGCCATCCAGACCATCAGCGACTGCTCCGTGCAGACGGAGCCCGACCAGCTGCACCGGGTCTCACCCTCCATCCACATCACCACGCACGACCCCCGCGTGGAGATCGTGCGGTACATCTCGGCGCCTGAGAAGACGCAGCGGGGCGAGAGCCTCGCTTGCCAGACGGAGCCGGAGGCCCCGCCGCAGCCGGGCATCGTGGTGCCCCAGCTCACCGTGCCCACCACCATCACACCCTACTCCACCAACTTGCAGATGGGTAGCGCGGGACCGCTGGACCCACACGCCGTCCGCCAGCAGAGCCTAGGCAAGTTTGAGAAGAAGAAGCCGGACCCGCTGGAAATCGGGTACCAGTCGCATTTGCCCACCGATTCCCTCTCGCAGCTGGTGACCCGGCAGCCCCCCAGGTCCCCGCAAGTCCTCTACTCGCCCGTGTCCCCCCTGTCCCCGCACCGCCTCCTTGAGTCCTCCTTCGCCACCAGCGAGAGGCTCAACAAGGCTCACGTGCCGCCGCAGAAGCACTTCACCGCTGACTCTGCCCAGCGCCAGCAGACCCTGCCGCGTCCCATCAAAACCATGCAGCGATCCCTGTCCGATCCCAAGCCCATCAGCCCCACGTCAGAGGAATCCGGGAAGGACAGGTTCTCCTTGTACCAGCATCCGCTGCTCCCGAGCAGCCAGGTAAGCGGGCTTGGGAACTCACTGGGGTGCTCTGGAGTTACCAGCACCACCAACCCCAACATTTGCTGGGGCTGGAGGTGCTAAAGGGACGGTGAGCGAGAGGGTCCCGGCACCGGGCATTGCCCTGGTGCTACTTTCTGCCCTAGCATTTGCCTTGGCAGGGTTTTCTGCGGGGTTTGGGGCCTCTGCTCTCGCCTGGTCCTCAGGTCTCCTGCAGCCCGGAGAGGCTGCGAGGACAGGGGCTGGGTCCCCATTGTCGCTGGAAGCAGTTGGGGACGGTGCAGCCCATGTCCTGCCTTCTGGGGACTGTGAGGGAGCTGCGTGGGCAGCACATCGGGGAGAAGGGCATGTGGATCCGGATCTTCCACCAACTCCTGAGTGCCTGGGAGAGCTGACTAGCAGCCCCTCCACATCCCTTTGGGGTTTAATGGCACAAACTGGCTAGCGAAGGAGGCCTGTGGGGAGGTGATTGGAGACAGGCTGGCTTGGGAGACTTGGATCTGCCAGCCACGGACCAGCCCGAGGCACTGAAATCCCTGGCAAAGAGCAGGAAAGGACAATCCTGTGGAGGCACTGGAGAAAATCCAGCTTTCTCACCAAGACACTTGGTGCCACCGGTTGAGCTCTTCCTCTTCCAGATGTGACGGAGGGGCTGGGCTGCTGCTCCTAGCAGTGGCTCGGCTTGGCCACAGGAGCCTGTGCATAGAGCGTGCTGAGGCTGGTGCTCCCCAGCCCCGTCCCGCTCTGCGGCAGGGCTGAGCCCAGTCCCGCAGGCAGGGAGTGCCTTTCCCGGGAGTGCCTTTCCCAAGAGTGAGGATGGAGGGTGACACTTGCCTGTCGGCTGCTGCTATAGCACTGAATGACGCAGCCCGGTTGTCCGGACAGGTCCTTGTCCCCCTCCATGCTGCCGTGGTCTCCTTCGTCCTGTCCGTTCACATTTGTTTCCCACTCGGCAACAGCCCTGGCAAATAAAACCGCCAGGACCAGAGCCCTGTGCTCTGTGCAGACTGACACAGAGCTGAGTCTTCTGGCCCATCTTTTCCACGCAGGGAGCAGACTGTCCAAAGATTCTTGTCCTTGCCTCTTGCATGCAAAACACCTGTCTGTGCAGCAGGAGGGTGTCTTGAGCCCGGTGAGGAGTCCCCTGCACATCCTTATGCAGCCGCAGGCTGTGCCTGACTCCTCGTCCCGCGCCAGAATAACCTTTCCCTTGGAGAACAACTCCAGGAAGCCGCAGAGGACACTTCAGCTTCATTAGTGCTCCAGCAATTAATATTTTAAAAGGCTGGCTGCCTGCAGCAGCTAGTGGCAGCCTCCATGCACGTACTGGTGCTCTGAAATCCTCCCTGAGCAGTGGGCGGGTTGCAGTGTGTCACGGTGCCGGGGGGCACAAGGATGCTCTTCCAGGCCCCTGCAGACTCAAGCCCTTTGAGCTTGCTGCGTGTCTGCGAGCAGAAAGGAACTGGCAGCTCCTTCATAGGACCCCAGGCTTTTAACTGCTTGGGTTCCCTTTTCCTGCCCCAAAGCGCAAAACTGATGCAAAGTTTCAGCTTTCCCCCCATGCTGTGATAGCCCAGCCGGGCACTTCTGCCTGGTCACCCATCTCAGGTACGAGGGTCCCTATGAGGCATCCAGGCTTTGACAGGAACACCCAAAAATACTTTTCTGCACAAGATTTGGCTGCGATTCAGGAGTAAACTGCCTGGAACTGAGTGTAACGGGGAAATGGGCACTTGTTAGAGCTTCCAGCTTGGCCAGGTCTCAGCAGCTTTCTGCAAGGCCCCTCTCCTGCCAAATTTCCAAGCCCTGCTGCAAACTACGTGAGTACCCGAAGTGTTGTTTTTTTGCAGCACTTCACGGTGTTTCGCTGCTGGCACAGGCAAGGCCAGCCCGACACTTGGACGGCTGCCACTCCTGGTAATTATTCATAGAAAGTGCCCTTTCTGTTACTTCCATCCTATTTGCTTCGGTTTTATATAAACGTGGCTTTCTCCAGGCACGAGGGAACACGTGCAAAAGTCTCATCATTTCCGCCAAAAGCAGGGCGCAGAGCAGGCACCCCAGCACTGCTGCTGAAACCCCCATTCCTGGCTGTTCCCTGGGGAAAACATCCCCTACGGGAACCCTGTGTTTCCCAGATGGAAAGAGTAGCCAGGTAGTCCTGCACAGACAGCGTTTTGGGGACGGGTCTTCAAGGCAGTCCAGCCCCGATCCTGGGTGCTGCTCCACTGCAAAGGTTGCCCTGTTGGCGGGTAGCCCCAGCGGTGGCTCTGGGGCACCTTGGGGCTTGGGCTGGGGTGACCCATGGCAGCACAGGGTGTTGCTGGGCTCAGAGCACCCAAGGCTCTTTCCTGGGATTCTTCCACATGCAGGGAGCTTCTGCTGAGCAGAAGTGACCCTCAAGACATTCAAGTGCCTTGCACGATCTCCCTGCTCCCTGTATTGGCAGGCTCAGTGCAGGGGAGCTCCTGCACCAAGGGTCCTCCTGGGTTTGGGTGCAAGGACCCGATTGCCCTTGGAGAAACCCGTGCTGGGCAACGAGGCAGTGCAGAGCGTGGGGGCTGCTGCCCAGGTCTCGCTGCAGCGAAGCTGCGTCACGGGGCCTCTGCTTGACGCGTCTCCTTTGCTCCTAGCTGGCCTCTCTGCAGTCAAGCCCGCTGACGCGCAAGGTGAAACGCACGCTACCCAGCCCGCCGCCCGAGGAGGCCCACGTGCCGCTGGCCAGCCAGGCTCACCCCCAGATGTTCCTGTCGAGCCTGGCACCCAAGGGGCTGGCGGGCGCCGCCGTGCAGGTCACCAAGGCCAGCCTGCTCAAGGACATCGACCGCGACCTGAAGCTGGTGGAGCACGAGTCCACCAAACTGCGCAAGAAGCAGGCCGAGCTCGACGAGGAGGAGAAGGAGATCGATGCCAAGCTCAAGTACTTGGAGCTGGGAATTACACAGCGCAAGGAATCTCTGCTGAAGGACAGGAGTGGCAGGGACTACCCCTACCTGAGGTGCCTGGGGGAGAACAGGGACTACATGTCCGACAGCGAGCTCAACAACCTGCGCCTCTCGAGCTATGACAGCAGCAACCTGCTCCCGCGGCCCGGCGCCGCACCGCCTGGCCACTACGCAGACTTTGCCGGTGCACCGTACACCTCAGCATCCTCCTACGGCGCCTACCAGTATGCGGGCGGGCCGCAGGGCGCCGCCGCCTTCCCACCGGCGCGACCACAGCTGCCCACGCACTACCCCGTGGCGAGCAGCTCACAGGAGCCCTTCCAGGCCGCGCCAGTGTCAGCCTATGGCGCTGCCAGCACCTTCCAGGGCCACGGCTTCACGCCCAGCACCACCTACCAGGCGGACCTGGGCGCTCAGAGCCAGACAAGTTTCCGGCCGCCCAACCCCTACCAGGCGCAGAGCAGCTACCCCAGTGCCACGGGCGGCCCGTCGGCGCCGAGCGCTCTCTTCCAAAGCCAGGCGGACGCGCACACCCTGCACCAGAAGCCGCGGCAGACCTCGCTGGCCGACTTGGAGCAGAAGATCCCCACCAACTACGAGGTCATCGGTGGCCCTGCAGTGGCCATCTCGTCCGCGGCGCCCGAAGCCGCCTTCAGCACCGTGACAGTGACCAGCAGCTATGAGCAGTACAAGGCCCCCGAGGGGCGGCCAGCCGACAGGGCCGGCGTCACGTCGGGCCCGTCAGCCAGCTACTCATCAGAGAACCTCTACACCAACCTGGAGCAGAACATTCCCCGCAACTACGTGATGATTGACGACATCAGCGAGCTGACCAAAGAGAGCCCGGCAGGGGACAGCCACAAAGGGGACCCACAGGGCCCGAGCACTAACGGCCGCCACGGCAAGGAGAAGGGGGAGCTTGTGGATCCCGAGAGCTCTAGCAGACCCTGCTGCTACTCCAAAGCAGAGGAAGAGTCTGAGGAGGACATGTACGACCACCACGGCGCTGAGCACCGAGGGAAGAACAGCTACCACAGGGAGAGCAACGGCAGGATGCCGGGGAGCTCCGGGAGCTCGTCCTACTACTACGGGGATGGTGACTACCGGCATTCCTCACGGGCGGACAAGCACGGGTCTGGCATGGCAATGCCAAAGCATTCCTCCAAAAACTTGGCGCCCGCCGTGGTCTCCTCCAAACGCAGCAAGCACAGGAAGCAGGGCATGGAGCAGAAGATCTCCAAGTTTTCTCCCATTGAAGAAGCCAAAGACGTGGAGTCAGACCTGGCCTCCTACACAGTGACCACATCAGTGAGCAGCAGTAACGTGGCCTCCCGGGCGAAGAAGCTGCAGGACGAGATCACCTACGGCCTCAAAAAGAATGTGTATGAGCAGCAGAAGTACTATGGCATCTCCAGCAGGGACTTGGTGGACGAGGACGACCGTGTCTACTCTGCTGGAAGCAGGACCCGCTCGTCTGCCTACGGGGTAGAGAAGTCATCCAGCCGCGACGTGAGCAGCCGCAGCAAGTCCTATGACAGGGAGAGCGTGGAGCGCTCCCAGAAGGGCAGCTCCAAGCCCTCATCCCTCGGCATGAGCCAGAGCCGTGGGAGGACTCCAGTTCGTACACAGGCCTCGGAAGAGGAGAGCCCTATCAGCCCCCTGGGGAAGTCCATGGGGGTGTCACGCTCCTCCGGCGGCCCTGGCCCGCAGGCCGGCGGGGACCCCTGCTCCCAGTTCTGCTCCAGCCACTCGTTGCCTGATGTGCAAGAGCACATCAAAGATGTGCCAAGGAATCACGCTTACAAGCACGAGGAAGGTTACGCCATGGACGATTCGCATTGCGTTGTTTCAGACAGCGAAGGTAACAGCTACCTGTGGTGATGCACCCCAGAGCATGGCGATTCCCCGGGGCATGCTCATCCGGTCGTAAAGCAAAGACACTCTCGCAGCCTCCGTTTGCTTGACATGTGCCTTCCTCCCTTTTCCAGTCTCTGTCCTGGGTGTTTTGTGTTAGCAGGTCCCGTGCAGTGCTTGCTCGATGCCCTGCCGTCTCCGTGTCCCATCCTGTGTCTTGGTGGCGCGGTGCCTGCTCGTGCTGCGGCGCGGTGCCCTCTGTGTGTGTCGTAAGCTGCTTGCCTTCTTTTATTTCATTGCATGGCTTCAGCCCGGGCTGCGTCCACGCCTGTGGAGCGAGAGATTGACTGTGATTTGTTTTTGGTTTCTGAAGCCTATCATTTGGGTCAGGAGGAGACAGACTGGTTTGATAAGCCGAGGGAAGCGCGGTCAGAGAGGGTAAGGCACTACGGTGGCCACTCTTCCTCGCAGAAGAGACCCCCGGTTAAGCACACCTACCACGACTACGACGAGCCTCCGGACGACGAGCTATGGCAGCATGAGGAGTATGCACCGGCGCCGCGCGCCCCAGCCCGCGTGCCGCTTGCCTCCCTCCCG
>JAWLRI010000286.1:430347-450042 GCA_034781795.1 Crypturellus tataupa
GCCGCCCGCGCAGCAGCCAGCGGCGCCTGCGCAGCCGGAGGCCAAGGGCAGCAGGACGCAGGGAGCTCCCTCCTCACGGCCGCCGCAGCAGCAGCCGAGCTCAGCGCAGGCTCCCGGGAAGGCCCCGGCCGCGCTCCATGCACAGCCGGGAGGTCACCAAGCGATGCCGGTGAGTGCGGGCTCAGCTTCCCTGCTCCAAGGCTGCTCTTAGGGCTGTTCGTCGTGCCCTGGTAGGGAAGGGGGTTGCACGGGAGGGATGGAGCCCACCCAAGTTGGGTACATCTGTGCCGTGGCCCATCCAGCACCGCTGTTTCCCAGCTTTGCTCTTGGGCAAAGCCTGAGGAAGCCCCTGGGACAATGGGAATGCAGCAAGGAGCACCAGGGGGAAGGTTTGGCGTGGGGACCGTGAGGGCAGGTCGCGGCCAACGCGCGCCCCGCAGCACCCCAAGGAGATGGTAGGACCAGGTCCCCCCAGCTTTCTGGCTTGGGACCGGTTTCCCCAGAGCATTTTGGGACGTTTCCATCCTGGCGGGCACTGTGCTGCTCTCCCCATGGCCACTTTGCCCAGCTCCTGGGGAGAGGAAGGGACCCTCGGAGGCGTTTTCTGCTTTGCAGCTGAAAGCGGAGCCCACGGAGCCTGCCAAGGTGGCGGCGGCAGCGAAGGGGCCACAGCAGCAGGGGAGGACATCGGCAGCCCAGCCCCTGGGAGCAGCAGCAGGTGAGTTGCCCATGGGTGGCTGCGCCACAAGCTGGGGACCAGTTGGGGCACCCTGTCCCTCCGGGCACCCAGGGTCACCTGCCACGGGCCACCCCGAAGCACCACCCTGGTGCCAACCGTGTGCCCTGGTCAGTGCCACCCTGTGACTTTGCTTGCTCAGGGGGCGGCTTGTGGGGACCTGCCCCATCCTCTGCTCGCTGGGCCAGAAGCCCCAGCAGCCCCTTGGCAGGAGGATCCGCTCTGCAGCCTCCCCCGGGCCGCCAGCTTTGCTCTGCCCTCCTGGCCCTTGCTCTGCTAACGTCACCTCCGCTTGTGCCCCGGCAGAGAGCAAGGCTGGCCAGAAGGCAGCGGGGCCGCGTGCTCCGGCCGGCGCGGCGGCTGCGCAGCCTGGGGCGGAAGGAGAGAGCGTTTTCTCCAAAATCCTGCCAGGAGGGGCAGCGGAACAAGCAGGCAAACTGACTGAAGGTAAGGGCTGCCCCTCAGCGCTGCGGGCTGCTCCGAGCTCGAGGAGTAGGCAGCTCCCGTGCTTTGGGCTGGGAGAAGGTGGGAGCAGTCAGCAGAGGGAATGCAGCTCCGGATACCTCCTGCTCCGGGGTCTGTTGGGAAGCAACGGGCTATTGGTGGGACAGACATGGCCGAGTGCCAATTTGAGAGAGGACAGCCCAGGCGCTGGGGAGCTGGATGGCCAGGAGAGGGAGCGGGGGGGTGCCGGGCTCCCCCAGGGCGCTCACCCCTCTCATGGCTTCCCCTCTGCAGCGGTGTCGGCTTTTGGCAAGAAATTCACTTCGTTCTGGTGAGAGAACAGCACAAGGTGAGTGGCCTGGAGCCCCCTCGCTCCATAGAGCGTCCCCAGCAGTGGGGGACACTCCCACCTCCACACGCGCCGGCTCTGCCCTCACAGCTTCCCCGCTGCCTCCCACTGCAGGAGCTTGGGAAGCGAGTGGAGGTCTAGTCATTGCAAGGGGAAAAACCTATGAAGAAGCCAGTGACTTCAGCACGCAGCGTTGGACTCTGAGTATAACAGTGAGTGTCCCAGTGCAGAGCCAGGCCTGCTGGGGTCCCTCACGTCCTGCCATCCCCCATGCCCGGCCCCATTCCTGGCCTGCCAGCTCTCTCCCATCCTGGTGTCCTCGGTATGGCAGGAGGAGGCTGTCGTTGGCACCCCAGGAACCCAGCTCATGTCGTGGGCTGTGGAGAAGGGCCACAAAGAGCTGCCCTCTGTGCAAGAAGGGGTTGGAGGCACTTGGGACAGCAGCCGGGCAGGATTCTTGGGACAGTAGCTTCTTTGGGACTATGCCATGAGTAGCAGGAAGGTTGGGCAGGCTGGAGCTGGGGGACATGAGCAGGGAAGTGCTGCAGGAGGACAGGGAAAGAAGGTGGCAGAAGCAGCGGCTCCTGAGCAGGACCCTCATGGGCACCAGTGCAGCCCTTTCCCCTTTGTCCCAGTGTGCTCATCCTCATGCCTCATCGCCTGTTCCCATCGCCAAACGCCCGCACGCGGCAACCTGGAGCCAGCGAGCGGGGGCACTTGGCTCCGTTTGCCCAGGCTCTGCAGCACTGTGTGGGCTGCTCCTGCTCTGGACACTTGTGCAGGCACCGGCTTTGCCGGGGTAGTTTAGGCGGTGCGAGCCGTTCTCCGGCTTTCACGAGTTCTGCTCCGGGAGCCTGTCCAGCCGCGTAGGTGGAGGCAGCTGCTCCTCCAGCAGCGTCTCCTGGGCCGCTGCCACCACTCGCTCCCGTTTGCTTTGTGCAAGAGGGGACACATTGCCTGCATGCTTCTCAAGGAAGACAAGGATGTGGCGGGGGAAGGGACAGTAATTTGGGGATGGAGGAGCCGGGCACGGCAAGTGCCATGTGTGCTCGCTGTCCCTCAGCATTGCTGTGGACACTGGGTGACACTGGTGGCCTGGGGCACGGGCACCGCTGCGGCTAATGCTCCTCTCTCCGTGTGTCTTCTGCCAAGCTTTTGAAAGCAGGGCAGTCCCTGGATGCTGCATCGCGTGGAGCAGACAGCGGCCGGAGCAGGGGCCTGGCGGAGGACCTGGAGCACGTGCGCTCCACGCCGGGCACAGCGGAGCCTGCGGGGGCGCTCGCGCAGACGCCGCCTCAGACCTGCCCGATCCAGACCCTCGTGTCACGTAGGTGGGGGCCTGAGGCTGCCCCGGGCCCCCTGCCCAGACAAATGCCAAGGGGCTGAGTTGGAAACCGCAGCCCTTTCTCAAGATTATACGCAGAGTTGCTCCCTCTGAATCTGAACTCTAGCGTCTTCATAGGTTTTTCCCTCTCTGAGCCATGTGCAAGTCGAGGGCTGGGAGCTGCCGGCTCCGTTTCTCCTTCACATTCCAGTTTGTCCCACCGGTCCCTCACGCGCACGAGGCCTGTCCCCGTGCCACCCCCTGCACTGGAAACCACTCCGACCCCGAGCTGGGGCTCAGGAGAACTTCAGTTAGGACCTAACACTGTTTCATTACTGAAATAAGAGGCCATAGGACTCCGGGAGGCAGCACGGTAGCGGGCTGGCCTTTCCCAAAGCAGACGCCGGCCAGGCCCGTGTCTCAGCACGCAAAGCCAACCTGAAGCCATTCTGAAGCATTCAAACGGCAGTGCTTTCCATCGTACCGGCACACAGTGCTCCAGGCTGCCTGGAGATCCTTTTTTTCTTTGAAGAACAGCCTTAATCATCCCACTTTGATTTCTGTGTATACCTCATCCACACCGGGAAGGGGCACGGGGCTTTGTCAAGGGCGGGGGGTTCCTTTTCACTTTTTGTTGGTTTCTTGGGGTTTCCTGGGTTTGGTTTTGGTTTTGGTTTGTGTTCTGTTTCTTCTTTTTTTTTAATTTCTTTTTCCTGAACTTTATACTGAATCCTCTTTCCTCTTTGCTTTGTACGATGAGTTAACACATGGGGCTGTTGTCTGTAGAAGCAATAGAGCGCAGAAGGCTACTAAAAGAGCACAACCCAATGGGACAAGATCAGGAGAGCTTTGCCTCTGCCAATATCTCCTTCCTCTTAACTGTGCAATTCAAGTCCTTCTTTAAGCCATGACGCGTGGGCATGCTCAGAACGATGGAGAAGCGACTCAGAGCAGCAGCTCGCTCACCCCACCAGGAGGAGGTTTCTCTGCCTGTGGCCCGGGCGCCCAGGAGGAACCCAAACGAGACAGCTCGTTCCACTGTAAAGAACTCCAGCCCGTGTACAGACGCTCCGGTTCTCATTTGTGCGTGTCGTCAGCTTCCTGCCCGTCTCTCTCTCTTACGCTGAGCATGTTCCAACCGCCCTTCGTTGGTGTGACCCACCCCGCGGGTAGCAGCGACCGAGTCTCATGTCTAATGTTCTATGCAATGAAATAACACAACTTTAAGAACAAGACCTGTTAATAGCTACTAAGTTCAATGTTATGTATAAGGGTTTAAAGTGCAAGCGTGCCGCCGAGCAACTGGATAACTACTCTTACCGACCCACCTGTGCATATGAAGTTTAAGTTAGTGGCATGTTTGACCCACCGAGGGCCACTTTGCCAAAGGGTAGCCATAGAGCCCGTGACTGTCTGTCCTGTCGTAGCGCATGGCTTGCTACTTCTCTGCACGGTTTCATCTGCGTTTCAGTGCTTGCCGTTCTTTGCCTGGAGTTTTCTTTTCTCTTTTCCATCGCTCCATCACCTGTACTGAATGCTCTTAGCACATTTACGCACTTGTTGTTGGGGACCTGCTGCTCACAGCATCAAAAGGCGGCCGGCCCCGGTGCCCGCTCGCTGCCAGCCCCGGCCCTCGCGGTGCCCGACCCCAGGGCCCGCAGGGCAGGGGCAGCGGCGCTGGCGGGTGCCCCCGGGGCCGGTCTCCTTTGGGCCCTGCCCAGGACAAGTGCATCGCCTGAGGGTGCCTCCTCGGCCTCCAGGTCTACCCGGGGCTGCCAGCTGCGGTGCCCACTGCTCTGCGTGCTGTAAATACCTGTATAGTGTGTAAAGTGCACGTGGGACCGAGAGGAGCCCCCCGCCCCAGCTGCAGCTCTCCGGGACCCCCATCCGGGCCCAGCTGAGGAGAGGGGACCCCGAAGCAGCAGCAGCAGCAGAGCCAGGCTGAGCCCCAGGAGCAGCTGACGGTGGCGAGCGCGACGCCGGGTGCCCCCCTCTGAACATTGTGACGGTGTGCGTGTCCGCTGTGCCCTGTGAGACCCGTTAGTAACCCGTGTCCCGCCGCTGTAATCGTGACTCCGTACCAGAAGTTGCCCCTACCAGGTTATTTCTGTGGGAAACAGAATAAAAAGGACTTGATATGAACCGCACGCCGCCTCCGCTGCCTTCGCTGCACGCGGGCAAGGGGGGCCGGGACGCAACCAGGTTGCGGGGGGGCAGGAGGGCTCCTGGCTCCGCCGTGGGAGCCGCTACGGAGCCGGCTGCAGCCCTCGCCGCGTGGGCCCCGTCACCCCGTGGGTCCCCTCCGCCCACGGGGGTCCCCTAACCCCGCGGTGCCGCCCGCTCCCGCCAGGGGGCGCCGCCGCACGCCGCGCCGCAGCCAATGGGAGGAGCCGGGCGCCGCGCCTCAACCAATGAGAAGGCGTGCCCCGTCGCGCCGCAGCCAATGGGAAGGTCCCCGCCGCGCCGCGCCGCGCCCCCTACCACTCCGGAAGAGGCCGCGCTGCTCCCCCGCCGCCGCGACATGGAGCCGCCGGTGAGGGGCTGCGGAGGGGGCGCGTGACGTCAGTGGGTCCCCGCCCCCCGCCTGCCCGCCCCCCCTCCGTACCCCAGAGCTGCGGCCCGGGACCCCCAGGTCATGGCTCCGGACCCCAGGCATTGCCCCCTTCCCCCCGGTCTCCTCTTAATTGCCCCCTCGGACCTTGCTAATTGCCCGCCTGCCCCGTCCCCTCTTAACTGCCCCCTTCGAACCTTTCTAATTGTCCCCCTGCGGCATTGGCCTGCCCCCACTACCAGTGCTGGCTCCCGGGGTTCCTCTAAGTGCCGCCCAGTACCTGGTATTGCCCCCCTGCCCCACGTGCTGCAGTAACTGCCCCAGGGACCCCATCATTGCCCCCCTCCCCGTGCACTCCCTCTACCCCCTCGTGCCCTGGGAACCGCCCCTCTCCCCGCGCTCCCGGACCTGCCCCCGGGGATCCCGGGGCGCCGCCGCGGGTGCCCCCACGGCCCGTGTCCCGCAGGCGCTGGTGGGCGCCGAGGAGGCGGCGTCGCTGTACCGGGAGCTGAGCCAGCACCCGGCGCTGAGCGGCGCCTGTGTCGGCCCCGACGTCACCACCCAGTACGGGGGCAAGTACTGCAGCCTCTACACGGGTACGGCGCCGCGCGCCGGGGGGGACACGCGCGCGAGGACCCCCTGCTCGCCGCTCACGTCGCCCTCCTTGCAGCATGGTCCCAGCGGGACCTGGCGCGGGCCGAGAGCGTCAAGTTCTGCCGCCACTACCTGCTCTTCCATGACGGCTGCTCTGTGGTGTATGCGGGGCCGGCGGGCGCCTGCTCCGAGCTCAAGGATGAGTGAGTCCGCGCGCCACCCGCATCCCTGGGGTGCACCCACATCCCCAGGGCTCTCACAGGGCTCACGGTGCGGCCTCTCCGCAGGCTGCTCAGCAGGGAGTCCCCGAGCGGCGCCCTCAGGGCCGTCCTGCGCAAGGTCCGGAGCAAGGAGGACGAGAAGCAGTTTCTGGAGGTGAGGACACGGTCCCAGGCGGCACAAGGTGCCCGGTGCCCCCCGCTGTGGCAGCGTGCTGCCCCGCCACCTCTGCCCCCAGGTGTGGGATCAGAACCGCAAGGTGAAGAGCGTCGACCTGACGGCTCTGGACAAGCACGGCAGTGTCTACGACGACGGTGAGGAGCACGCGAGAAGGGAGCCGTGGCCCTGGCAGCTCCCTGCCTGACCTCGTTCCCGCAGATCAGTTTGGCTGCCTGGCCTGGTCGCACTCGGAGACTCACCTGCTCTACGTGGCCGAGAAGAAGCGGCCCAAGGCCGAGTCCTTCTTCCAGAGCAAAGCGCCCGAGCTGGGCGGCTCCACGGAAGAGGACCTGGGCTGCCCCAAGAAGCCGGAGGCGCCCATCAAGGTGGGGAGTCCCCAGGGGCTGTCCTGGGGCCGCTGCTCACCAGCCCCGCAGCGTCTGTGGCACTGGGGGCACTTTGCAGGGTGAGCAGTTCGTGTACCACGAGGGCTGGGGTGAGACGCTGGGCAGCCGCAGCACACCCGTGCTCTGCATCCTCGACGTCGAGGGCGGCAGCATCTCCGTGCTGGAGGGCGTCCCAGAGCACGTCTCCCCCGGGCAGGTGAGCGCACGCAAGGGAGCTCCTGCCCACGCCGGGGCTCTCCGTTCTCCTGGAGAAGAGATAATGGGAAGAGCCGGCCCCGGCTGCAGGCGGGATAGGGGTCCCCAGTGCAGGGCCTGAGCTGCCCTCCCGCTCTGCCTGCAGGCCTTCTGGTCTCCCGGTGACACTGGTGTGGTGTTCGTGGGCTGGTGGCACGAGCCCTTCCGCCTGGGCCTGCGGCACTGCACGAACCGACGGTGAGTGCAGCACCGAGCACGGCACCGGGATTGGCCCTACCGCCTGCCCGCTGCCGTGACACCGCGTCCCCCCTCACAGGTCTGCGCTCTTCTACGTGGACCTCACGGGTGGGAAGTGTGGTGAGTCGTCCCTGCTGACAACGTTGCCCCCCATGCCCCTTGCGCCCCCTCATTGTCCCCCCGCGTCCCGGCAGAGCTGCTCTCTGATGACACCAAGGCCACGTGGTCCCCACGCCTCAGCCCCGATGGCTGCCGCGTCGCCTACCTGCAGAACAGCGTGTTGGGCCCCCACCAGCAGTGCAGCCGCCTGCACGTGGTGAGTGGCGCCCCAGGCACGTGGCGCGGGGCGGCACCATGGATGCGGGCTGCGGCCCCGCGGAGCTCACAGCAGTGCTCTGTCTCCCGCAGTACGACTGGTATACACGGCGCACGGACACTGTGCTTGAGGCTGTGCCCCGGCAGGCGGCGGGTGAGTAGAGCCCGCGTGGGGCTGTGTGGGCCAGCGCAGCGGCGCCTGCTGAGCCCTGCTGCACTCGTTGCAGGCGCCTTCCCGGGCATCTACTGCAGCGCCCTGCCGGGGCTGTGCTGGGCCGCTGACAGCCAGAGGCTCCTGCTGGACACGGCCCAGCGCAGCCAGCAGGTGGGTGCGCAGGGTGGCACCAGGGGGTGCTGTGCCCAGTGCACAGAGTGGCACCAGGGGGTCTTGTGCACAGGGTGGCACCGTGGGGTGCCGTACTCGGTGCACAGGGTGGCACTGGGGGGGTGTCATGTACTGGGTGGCACTGTGGGATGCTGTGCTCAGTGCACAGGGTGGCACCAGGAGGGTGTTGTGCCCAGCTCTGGGCTGCTTCAGGGCTCTACTCCCTTCTACCCCCCACTCCTAGGACATCTTTGTGGTGGACACGCAGACAGGCATGGTGACGTCGCTGACAGCTGGTAGGTGCCACCTCCCCGCCGAGCTGGCAGGGTCCCGGCAGTGATGGGATCTGGAGAGGATTTGCCTGCAGGGCCCTCACCCCTTTTCTCCCCAGATGCTCCTCAGGGGAGCTGGTCTCTCCTCACCATCGACAGGGACATCTTGGTGGCCAGTTTCTCCACTCCTAACTGCCCCCCCAAGCTGGTAAGGCGCTGTCCCTGGCACCCACCATCCCCTCTCGGCCGCGGCGCTGACGCAGTTTCCCTGCGCAGAAAGTGGCCCTGCTGCCTGGCGCGGGCCGGGAGGCCCAGGTGCGGTGGCAGTGCCTGCAGGACGCGGCACCGGTGCCCGGCATCGCGTGGGCCGTGCGCACGATGCACCCGCAGCAGGAGCATGAGCATTACGGTGAGCAACGGGCAAATGGACACAGGGGCAACCGGGCTACATGCTGAGTACCACCTCACGGCCCCGCTGTCTCTGCAGGCGGCCTCGACTTCGATGCCATTCTGTTGCGTCCGAGCGAGGGCCGCGCCGCCCACAAGCCGCCGCTCATCGTGATGCCCCACGGTGAGACTTGGCCTGCGTCATGCCCCTGCAGCAACTCATGTGCCAGCCAGGGCTTGACTGCCGCAGCCATTGCCTTGTAGGGGGGCCCCACTCCGTCTTTGTGGCCGGCTGGATGCTGTACCCTGCCGTGCTCTGCTGCATGGGCTTCGCTGTGCTCCTGGGTGAGTGCTGCGCTGCTGGAAATGGCTGCTGGGCTCTGAGCAGCCGCCCCAC
This sequence comes from Crypturellus tataupa, assembly GCA_034781795.1. Lineage (NCBI taxonomy): Eukaryota > Metazoa > Chordata > Aves > Tinamiformes > Tinamidae > Crypturellus > Crypturellus tataupa. The sequence goes on from JAWLRI010000286.1 coordinate 439,259, forward strand.
TGCCTCCGAGCGGGGTTTGGTGCTGCCTGGATGGGCCTCTGGGGTGGCAGTAGCAGCAAGGGCTGTGGGGCCATGTCCCGCAGTGAATTACCGCGGCTCGCTGGGCTTTGGCCAGGACAGCGTGGCCTCCCTGCCGGGCAACGTGGGCACGCAGGACGTGCAGGACGTGCAGGTACGGCCCCGGTGCATGGGGCCTTCCCCGGGCTGCCCCGCGCCGGCTGTGGGGGCTCCTCTTGTGGGCTCCCATGTTCACCCCGTGAGTGATGGGCACAGGAGCCCACACCACCCTCAGCGGGGCTCCTGGGCACCCGCAGCTCTGCGTGGAGCGGGTGCTGCAGGAGGAGGCGCTCGACCCAAGGCGTGTGGCACTCGTGGGCGGCTCCCATGGTGGTTTCCTGGCCTGCCACCTCATCGGGCAGTTCCCCGACACCTACCAGGCCTGCGTGGTCCGCAACCCCGTGGTGAACATTGCCTCCATGGTCACTGCCACCGACATCCCCGACTGGTGAGTGCCCCATGCCAGCGGCAGCCCTCGCAGCAGCCCCTGCCCCTCACAGCTCCTGCCCCACAGGTGCCTTACGGTGACTGGGCTGCCCTATGCACCCGACGCGCTGCCGGACCCAGCGCAGTGGGCCGAGATGCTGCATAAGTCGCCCATACGCTACGTCGACCGGGTACGTGCCATCCCTCTACCCTCAGCTGGCCCCACAGCGGCTCCTGGGTGCTTAGGCCGCGTCGCTCTCGGGCAGGTCCGCGTGCCCGTGCTGCTGCTGCTGGGCGAGGACGACCAGCGTGTGCCCCCCAAGCAGGGCCTGGAGTATTACCGGGCTCTGAAGGCTCGGGGCATCCCCACGCGGTGAGTGCGGGGCCTGGGCATTCTCCCGAGGGCGACACGTGGCCCCGGCGTTCACCACTCCTTCCTCGCTCCCAGGCTGCTCTGGTACCCGGGCAACAGCCACGCTCTGGCCGGCGTCGAGGCCGAAGCCGACGGCTTCATGAACATCGCACTGTGGCTGCTTGAGCACCTGCGGGGCTGAGACCGCGACAGGACTCCCCAATAAACACTCGGCCAGCACCCGTGTTGCCTCTTGTGTCGTCTCTCAGGGTGGTGCCATCGCTGTTAGGGGTGTCTGAGAGTCATTAGGGTTTGGAAGGACCTTGAGAACCATCAAGTCCTTGTGTGGCCTCTGGCCCGGGGTAGCTGTAGCTTGTGGCCACGGGGCGGGCAGTGCCCAGGTCCCTTTCCCCCAAGGGGCCTCACAGGGCCGTGACTGGTGCTGCTGGTACCGGGGCCCAGCAGCCAGTGCGTTGGGTCCTCCCCCCGGTGCTTCCTTGGGCCTCCCGAGACAGCTGGCAGCCTGGCCCGAGCCCAGCGGGCTGCCCGGCGCGTCCCTGCGCCGGTACCGCCTGCGCAGCCTGGCGCCCTGCCCGGCCCCAGAGCCAGAGACGCCGCTCAACGGGCCCAGCACGACAGAGCGGGGCCCATGGCCTCAGCGTGCGAGGCTGGCGCTGAGGTAGGGCTCCCGCATGGGCACAGGGGCGGCAGGCAGAGCCCCGATGCAGTGGGCATGAGGGGGGTTGCCTCCCCGGTGTCAATGTTGCTGCTCTCGCACACAGCTGCCAAGCAGCCCCCAGGCCATCGCCGCCTGCTACCGCGAGCTCAGCCGCTTCCCCCGCGTGACCTACGCAGCCATGGGCGCCGCGGGCGACAGCACCTTCCCGCTCTACACAGGTGAGTGCAGGAGCCTGCGTGGTGCCCGCAGAGCGCCTGGCCCCACGCTCGCTGCCGCTCTCTCCACAGAGTGCAGCCAGCCCGACCCGCAGCGCCGACGGCTCCTACGCTTCCGCCGGCAGTACAGCGTGCGCCGCACACCCGCTGGGGCGCTCTCTGTGCACCGTGTGGCGCTCAGCGCCGAGATCCACCACGAGTACGGCGCGGGGCGGCACCGGCACCGCTGTGGCGGGGAAGAACATGCCAGCTGCCGCTCACCGCGGCCCTCATGCCCCCTCGCAGGCTCCTGGGCCAGCTCTCACCCAGCGGGTGCCTCCGCGCTGTGCTCACCCGCTGCCCTGGACAGGGCCATGAGCTGCTGGAGGTAATGCAGCCGCGGTGCCTCTGTGGGCGGCGCAGTGCCAGCGCACAGTGCTGACGCCCACTCGGCCACAGGTGTGGGGCAGCACCGGTCGCTGCTGCAGTGTGGACCTCACGGCACTGGGCAAGCACGGGGAGGTCTACACGGAAGGTAAGTCCCTTCCTGCGGCTGCCCGCGCCCAAGCGGGGGTGCTGCAAGGTGGGCATGGCCACTGGCACTGGGCACAGGCCTGGCCCGCCTGAGTACCCGGCTTTGGCACCCCGGTGCTGTCTCTGCGCCAGGCCCCTTTGCTTGCCTGGCCTGGTCGCACGCGGAGACGCGGCTGCTCTACGTGGCTGAGAAGAGCCAGGCCAAGCCGCAGCCCCTCTTTTCCGGGGATGCTCCAGGAATAGTCAGGCCTGTGGAGGAGGAGGAAGAGGAGGAGGAGAAGGTGGGGAGCACCTGAGAACAGGGCCGTGCACAGCAGGGCTGTGTTGTGAGCGCACCAGGCACCCTCCGGGCGTGCCCCGTGCTCCGTGAGCAGGCCGTGCCCCGCCGTGGGGACGTGTCATGTGCGGACTGGGTGCCCACCTGGTGCCTATTGCAGTTCATGTACTGCGAGGACTGGGGGGAGGCGCTGAGGGGCCGCAGCACGCCCGTGCTCTGCATGCTGCACCTCGAGGAGGGCAGTGTCACCGTGCTGCAGGGTGTCCCGCAGGATGTGTCCCCAGGGCAGGTGAGCACAGCCCTCCATGCGGTGGCAGCAGCCATGCGGGGCCTGGGAGCTGGTGCTAAGGCAGTGTCCTGGCTTGCACGCAGGCCCTGTGGGCCCCCGAGGACAGCGGCGTGGTGTTTGTGGGCTGGTGGCACCAGCCCTTCCGCCTGGGGCTCAGCGCCTGCTCCAACAGGAGGTGGGTCCCTGCGGCGCCGGGCGGCCCTGGGCACAGCCGGGCGCTCTGAGCTGCCCCCTGTTCCTCCCCAGGTCGGCCCTTTTCTACCTGGACCTGGCCAGCGGGCGCTGCGGTGAGCGGCGCCAGGGGACGGGATGGCGATGCTCGGGGTCCCTGGCCGTGCAGGGAGTCCCCGTGGCACTGACGCCTGCAGCGTGTCCCAGCAGAGCTGCTGTCGGCCGAGCACCGTGCCGTGTGCTCCCCCCGGCTCAGCCCTGACAGCCAGCGCCTGCTCTACCTGGAGGGGGCGGCCGGGGGGCCGCACCGGCAGTGCCTACAGCTGCGCGTGGTGAGCGCGGCGCCCTCCTGCTGCCCGTGGGCCTGGTACCACCAGCCCCAGCCCTGACCCCTGCCACCCCCAGCTCTCCTGGCACACGAGGGTGACGGCCACAGTGCTTGACGTGGTGCAGGAGCCGGCGGGCGACGGCTTCACTGGCATCTATGTGGCCGCGCTGCCGCCACGGTGCTGGGCGGCCGATGGGCGGCGCGCGCTGCTCAGCACCCCGCAGCGGAGCCGCACGGTGAGCGGGATGCCCGACGGCGGCACCCGCAGGCCCCCCTGGCACACAGCACCCCATGCTCTGTTCCCTCGCAGGACCTGCTGCTGGTGGACACGGAGGCGGCCACCGTGACCAACCTCACTGCAGGTATGGGGCCGCCCGCCTGCCTCGCGCGCCACAGGGAGCCCCACGATCAAGCGGTGCCCGTTCCCTTGCCAGGCTCACCTGAAGGCTGCTGGGAGCTGCTCACCGCCCAGTGGGACCTGCTCGTGGCCACGTGTTCAGCCCCGAACCGTCCGCCCAGCCTGGTGAGGAGAGATGCAGGGGGGCATGGCCACAGAGCAGCCAGGCGCAGCGCAGCCACGAGGGCACGGCCAGGGGCAGGCAGGGCATGACAGGGCACATCGTGGCATGGCAGGGTAGAGAGCAGGACTGGCGCGGCATAGCCCCTATGGCACAACATGGCATGGCACAGCATAGCATGGTGTGGCATAGCCCCTATGGCACAGCACAGCCAGGGATGGTTTGGGACAGCCTGGCATGGCACAGTGAGGCACAGCACAGTATGGCCTGGCACTGTATGGCTGCTGTGTCACAGCATGGCATGGCACAGCGTGGTGCAGAGGGCATGGTGTGCTCAGCACAACTGGCCTAAAAAGGATGGGCATGGCCTGGGATGGAACAACGTGGCCTGGCCTGGCTCAGCATGGCGAGTACGTCACGGTGTGGTGTGTCACAGGGCGGCATGGCCCAGCATGGCCAGGGATGATTGGCACAGCATGGCCAGCACAGCAGGGCATGGCCACTAGCCCCCAGACAGGGTGGGTAGCCCCGGCCTGGCCGGTGCTACCCTGGGCCCAGCTGTGCCCTGCCAGTGGTAGCGACGGGTCCGCCCACGGCCCCGGTGCCCTTCGGTCTGCCCTGGTGGCACCTTTGCCCATGGCAGGTGGTGGCGCTGCTGCCACCAGCGGGCCAGGAGCTGGCCCTGCAGTGGGTGTACGGGGAGGACGTCCCGCCGGTGCCCGGCATCTCCTGGAAAATCCTGACGGTGCAGCCGCCTGCTGAGGAGCAGAGCCCTTCTGTGCGCCGTAAGTGCCAGCGCGGGGACACGCAGGTGGCACCCGGGCCTGGGCGCTGAGCAGCGACTGCTCTGCGCTGCTGCAGGAGCCCAACCCTTCGAGGCGCTGCTGCTGAGCCCACCGGCCCGCATGGCCCCGCACCCGCTGCTCGTGTGCCCGCATGGTGAGTGAGCGCCGGATGCGCGCACCACTGCGGGTGCCGCCTCCTGCCCCGTGCTGACGCTGTTGCCAGGTGGCCCCCACGCTGTCTTCGACGCGCGCTGGCGCCCGGCTGAGGCGGCGCTGTGCCAGCTGGGCTTCGCCGTGCTCATGGGTGAGTGCGACGGGGTGGGCACCGCCACGGGGTCCCGTGCCCCTGCCCCGCGCTGCCACAGTGCCCCTGCCCACAGTGAACTACCGTGGCTCGCTGGGCTTCGGCCAGGCCGCCCTGGCCTCGCTGCTGTTGCAGTCGGGCGAGCAGGACGTGGCTGACACGCAGCTGGCGGTCAAGCGGGCGCTGCAGGATGAGCCCCTGGACCGGCGCCGCGTGGCGCTGCTGGGCGGCTCGCACGGTGCCTTCATTGCCCTCCACCTGCTCGCCCGCCACCCTGAGCTGTACCGCACCTGCGCTGTCCGCAGCCCCGTCACCAACCTGGCCACCTTGCTGGGCACCTCTGACATCCCCGACTGGTGAGCCTGCCCCGTCCCCATGCGCTGGGGCCCCTCTGGTGCCTGCTGACATATCTGGCCCGCAGGCGCTACACGTCGCTGGGGCTGCCCTACTGCTTTGAGCGGGTGCCACACACCGAGGACCTGGCTGCCATGCTGCAGCGCTCACCCATCGCCCAGGCACACCGGGTAAGGTGGTGCTGGTGGCGGGGAGCGGTGTCAGGTGCCGCCGGGCACTGACCGTGGGCTCTGTGTGCAGGTGCAGGCGCCGGTGCTGCTGTGTGTGGGTGCGAGGGACCGGCGCGTGTCTCCCACGCAGGCGCTGGAGTTTTATCGAGTGCTGCGTGCGCGGGGTGTCCCGGTGCGGTGAGTTGGGCACTGCGTGGCACCCCAGGGGCTCGGTGGGCACCTGGGCTGATCCCATGTCCTCCCACTGGCAGCCTGCTCTGGTACCCGGAGGGAAACCACGCGCTGTCCGGCGTGGAGACAGAGGCCGACGTCTTCACCAGCTGTGCCCGCTGGATCATCCGCCACCTGGGCCAGCCCTGACAGGCCACGCCGGGCCAGCACAGCCCCTAGGGCTGTGGTGATGGGGCTGTGCAGCCAGTGCAGCACCGGGGATGGCACCAGGGGGAGCGGGCATGACCAGGGACAGGGTGGGGATGGGTGCTAGTTACAACTCTAAATAAACAGATGAGATCCTGAGCAGTGGTGCCCACCTGCTGCCCACAGGCACTGGAGCGACCAGGGCCTCCCGGTTACCCACTGGCAAATGAGCCACCCAGTGCCCATGTCCTATGCCCCAGGGCAATGGGCATCCCAGTCTCCCTCCAAATGCAGTCACAGGCTGGGCACCTCTGCCTTTATTCCAGCTGGGCAGGGAGGTGGCACCTCTGGGTCACCTCGAGCACGGATAGGCCACCCCCGCGGGCCCGCTGCGCCACGCTCCGTCCACCTCAGACCATCTTCATGACCTTGTGGATCCAGTCGACGTAGAGGGAAACGCGGATGAAGAGGGCAGGCTGGTTGGTGCGGGCGCACACACGGGCCGGGGTGATCACCCCCTCTAGCACCCAGCAGTCGTGGGTGAGGCAGGCCAGGGGCCCCCCGTAGTCTCCCTGCGGGAGTGAGAGAGCGAGCTGATTCTGTGCCGCCCCAGCGGCAGCACCTCCAGGCGCCGCGGGGTGCGCGGGTGCCCCATGTTGGTGCTTGCCTCGCAGGCGCCCACGCCGACGTGCAGCGGCTTAGTGCACAGCTCGCTGTCCTTGACACGCCCGCGCAGCGCCGCGCTGCACTCCGCGTTGGAGATCACGGGCAGCTGCGCCACATTGAGCACGGAGCCATCCGCGGTGCCTGCGGGGAGGGAGGGAGTGCACGAGGCAGGGGGTGCCCTATGGGCAGAGGGAATGGGTGCCCCATAGCCAGGGCATGGTGCTCAGTGCAGGGATGCCATGGACAAGGGTATGCTGAGGAAGAGGGATACCATTGGCAGGGGGATGCTGTGGGGAGGGGAATGCTATGGGATGCTGTGGGCAGGGGGATGCTGTTAAGCAAGGGGATGCTATAGGAAAGGGGATGCCATGGGCAGGAGGATTTAGACTTTGTAGGTACGGGATGCTATGGGCAGGGAGATGTGGTGGGGAGGGAGATAGCATGGGCAGCAGGATGCCATGGGTGGGAGGACAGTGGGCAGGGGATGCCATGGGAAGGGGGATGTGGTGGGGAGGGGGATGCCATGGGCAGCAGGATGCCATAGGCAGGAGGATGCTGTGGGGAGGGGATGCCGCAGGCGGGGGGACGCCCTGGGCAGCGAGACGTTGCAGGCAGGGTGGGCCCCGCCGCGGGTACCTCTAGTGTCCCCCCAGCCGGCAATCTCGCACACGGTCTGCGCGGGCACAACGTAGCGCTCGGGCGGCAGGCAGATCAGTGCCACCCGCCTGTTCAGCACGGCCGGCCTGCGGCAGGGATACGGCTCGGCCCGCGGTGCCCAGCGCTGCTGCCACCACCAGCCTCCGCGGGGCACCCCGCTCACCTCGCCAGCTTCAGCAGCACCAGATGCGACTCGGAGGGGCCACACACGATGCGCACAATGGGGATGGCTTGCTTGTCAGGGTCCTCCGGGCTGGGGTCCTTGAAGAGGGTTCCCAGTTGGACCTCGTAGCCTGTCAGGTCCATGTCGCTGCAGGGAAGGGTTTCAGGGCACCGCTGGGGATCCCCATGTGCCCAGCTGCGGAGGTCTCCCCGCGCCCCACAGCGCCGGTGGGGCCACTTACCAGGAGGAGAAGCATTGCTGGCTGCTTATGACCCACTGCTTCTGCACCAGGGACCCCCCACAGAAGTGCACGCCGGCCCTGCCGCGGGCAGGACGGGCCGCGGTGAGCGCAGTGACCACCCCAGCGCTGGGTGCCACCACCAGCCCCAGTGCTCACCGGTTTCGGATGCTGACGGTCCAGGGCGAGTTGCCGGGCTGCCCGCCCACGATGCGCCCCTTCTTCTGCAGCCGCTCATCCCGCCGGCCGCACTGCTCGAAGGCCACGGCGTCTGCGGGCAGCAGGGCTGTGAGCTGCGGCACCCGCACTGCCCCGGCACACGGCACGGCACGGCACAGCACCCCTACCTGCGTGCTCCAGCACGGACGGCACCCTGTCCCCAGCTGCGGAGAGGAAGCACGGGGTGGGCACGGACCAGGGGCTGTGGCGCGGGGCGCCCACCGGCTCCTGCCGCGCGCTCACCGCACGGCTTCATGGCGCAATAGTCAAAGGGCGTGCGTGGGTCCATGGTGTAGCACCAGGGCCCGTGGCTGTCGCCGTCGGGGTTGCGGCAGTAGTTCTCCTCCAGGTGTGCCTCGGGGTGGCTGCTGGGCGAGATGCTGGCGGCACCGGTACAGACGTCAGCACCAGCGTGCGCCGCCCACCCCCGCGCCCGCGCATGCACTCACAGCGGCACGTGGGGCTCCTGCGCCGACCACCGCTGGCACGTGATGCCCTTGCGCGTCTTGCTCACGTGGCCGTGGTAGAGCTCACCGTGGCCGTGGTAACAGTCTGCACACAGAGGGCAGCTCGTGGCGAGTTGGCAGGCCGCCCGCCGCCCCCGTCCGTGCCCTGGCCATGTCCCTCACCCTGGGCGCCCAGCTCGGCAGCACAGCGCTGGATCTGGAAGCAGAAGGCCACACGCAGGGAGGGCCGCATCGTGAAGCACCACGGCGCCTCGGAGCCGTCGGGGTTGCGGCAGTAGTTCTCCTGCAGGTCTCTGATGGGGGACACAGCGGCAAGTGGGGCGCTGAGCGAGACTCCTGCCCCACTGCCACCCCCGGTGCCATCAGCCCTACTTGCACGGATACTTCTCGGGCACGAAATGGTGCTTGTGGGGCGTCTGTGCATCCCAGCGCTGGCAGGGGATCCCCGAGGCAGTGACGTTCACCCGGCCCCGGTAGCCTTCACCCTTCCCTCTGAAGCAGCCACTGGTGATGTTCCCGGGCCGTGGGCGCTTCTCTGCTTTGCGTGGCCAGAGAGGGTCGGAGCAGCAGCGTTAGGGCTGGCGCCACCCCATGCGGGCGTCTCGGCCCTGCCGCAGCGCTGCTTACTGCACACGCGGATGCGGCAGAACTCCCGCTCGCGCGCCGGGTCCGTGGTGTAGCACCAGGGCCGCTCCGAGCTGTCGGGGTTGCGGCAGTAGTTGTCGTCCAGGCCCTTGTCAGGGTATCTGGGGGCGAGTAGAGCATGAGCATGGTGGCCACGGTGGCAGCAGCGCACACACCAGGGTCACCCGTACTTGTCGGGGTGGTAGGGGTGCTTATGTGGGTGCTGCAGGTCCCAGCGCTGGCACTCAATGCCCGACTCGGTGTGGTCCACGGCGCCGCGGTAATCCTCTCCGTTGCAGCTCACGCAGACGGCTGCCGGAGCGAGCAGGGGCTCAGCGCCACGGCGGCATGGCACCCGTCCCCAGCACGGCGCCGCTCACCGTCCTCGCACTTCTTGATGCCGCAGCTCTGGTGGCGCACGCTGGGCTCCAACGTGTAGCACCACGGGCCCCGCTTGTCGCCGTCGGGGTTGCGGCAGTAGTTCTCCTCCAGGCCATTGCGCGGTGATGGCAGGAACCTGCGGGCGAAGAGCTTGCGGCTGGTGGGTGCCCGGCGGGCAGCGCGCTCACCCGTGCGCCCCGCGGTGGCACCTGTGGTCGTGCGGCGTCGTGGCGCGCCAGTGCTGGCAGGTGAGGCCCTTCTCAGTGACAGCCCGTGTGCCGCGGTACCCGGCGCCCTCAGCCACCACGCAGTCCCGCAGGTAGTCTGCACAGGGGTGAGCACCACATCACGGTTATGCCAGCACCACCGACGCCCCCGCGGCAGGTCCCGCACCTTTCTTCTGGTAGAGGTCGTAGCGGAGGTTCTTCTGCAGCCGCACGCGGGGCGAGTGCTGCGTCCAGGGCAGCAGCTGGCACAGGCGGCCCTGCCGGTCGTGGTGGAAGGCCCTGGGGGCACAGGGAGGCCCAGCATGGTGTGGTGCGAGGCGGCACCCCTGGCACGCACCGCGCGGTGCCGTCCCGCTCACCGGCAGGCCGGGCTGGTGGCGCAGCGCTGGGCGCACTGCTCCGCGGTGCCGCGCTCCGGCGTCGTCATCGGGGGGCTGTCGGGCGCTGGCAGCAGCTCGGTGGCCCGCAGGCGCTGGAAGTCGTTGAGGGGCGAGCGCTGGCCTGGGGAGCGCGGCAGGTTGCTCAGCGTGCGGGGGCGGGCGCTGGCACACGGGGCATGGGGCCCCTGGGCCCCTGGAGCACAGGACCCCCATCCCTATGGAGCACGGGAGCTGCTGGCCCATACAGAGCGTAGAGACCTGGACCCCATGGAGCGTGGAGACCCTTGTCCCGTGGAGGAGAGGCTCTGTCCCACGGAACACACCGCAGAGGGTTGGTGCCCCATGGAGAATGGGCCCTGGCCCACAGAGCAAGGGTACCCCTGCCCTATGGAGCATGGGGACCCCTACGCCATGTAGCATGGGATCCAGTGCCCCCTGGAGCATGAGGATTCCTGCCCCATGGAGCACCAGGATCCTTGCCCCATGGAGCACAGGATCCCCTGCCCCACAGATCATGGGGATCCCTGTCCAATGGGGCATGGGGAACCTTGTCACATGGTGGAAATAAACCCTGTCCCATAGATCATAGTCCCACAGAGCAGAGGGTTCTTGTCCCATGCAGCACAGGGATCCCTACCGCCTGGAGCATGGAGATCGCTGCCCCGTGCAGCAGCGGAATCAGTGCCCCATAGAGCAGAGTCCCCTCGCCCCATGGGGACAGCCAGGGGAGGGCAGGGGGCTGCCAGGCCCTGCGCTGCCCCGCAGCCGCCAGTCCCCTGGACCCCACTGCGGCGGCGCCTACCTGAGCCCAGGCCCGCGGCCAGGACGAGCAGGAGCCCCAGCGCGGTCCACATCATCCCTGCGCGGCCGCTGTGTCCCCGGGCCTGCGCAGCTCCGCTCCGGGGGGTGGCCCTGCGGTCGTGTCAGGTCCCAGGCAAATATTTACTTGCCTCCGGGCCAGGGGCCA
>JAWLRI010000286.1:451004-488101 GCA_034781795.1 Crypturellus tataupa
GGGGTTCGGGGCGGCCCGCGGGAGCCGGCGCCCCCGTCCCGCCGCCGCCGCCGCGTGTTCTCCCCGGGGCCGCGGTTGACCTTGGCTCCTGCTGCCGGAGCCGGGCTCGCGCCCAGGCTCTTTGGGGTGCAACAGTTGTGCTTTGGGTTTGTCTCGGGATAAATTTAAACAAACAGCCCCGCGGCCCCGAAGGGGTCACGCGCGGCGTGGCACCCCGTGGGTAACAGGATACAGAAAGACTGGTCTTTGGGGCGCCTCTTTTTTTAGCTGTGCCTCCCTCCCCTCGGTCGCTGCTGCGAGAGGAGGTGCCGCGGCTGGCGCCCGCGTCGCAAACTCCACAAACACCCTCGGAGTTGGGCCCCGTCCTGGCTCTCCTGCCAGGAAGCCAAAGGCTGGAGCACCTGGGAGCAGGTAGGACCTGGCAGGGTCTGTTCTGAGGCCCTGGGACTCTTTGGTCCCCTGAGAATCTGGCACTGGCAGATCTCGCTCTCTGAAATGAGACCGAGCTCTTCTTTTTGTGGAAAATGACCAAATTTCCCTTATTTTCTCCCTGCCTTTCCTGGCAGGAGCTTCTCTCCGTTACCCATTGCTGTGATATGAGGAGACCACAGGCATTTCTTGCTTTGGGAATACTGTTCCCAAATAAAAACTTTCCCAAACTTATACAGAAATGCTCTCTCTCCAGGTTTTTTACTTTCATGCTTATCTTTCTGCCCCGGGCTTCAGTTTAGTAGTTTCTAGTTCAGCGTAGTCTGCTTTGCACAGACCCGGCTGCTATTCCAAGCGTCCTAAACCACTTCTTCATTCTTCCCGACTCCTGTCATTGCGCTCCTCGGGCCTAAATATAGGGTAGTGTGCCAGCAGGAGAAGCTCGGGAGTAAACCCGTGTGCAGGGAGCTTTCCTCGGAGAGATGCCCGGCAAAACCTGCCCAACTGCAAGTTGCAGCCTTTGCTCGCACCAGGAATTTGAGCTTCTTGGGAGCTGGCGCAAACTCTTGCCTAATTAGGATATATATTTATTTAGGGTCATATTAGCTTCCAAGCGTCCCTTGCTTTAAGCACTGTCCAAAACAAGTGGGTTCTGTGTGCATTTTTTTTTTTTGTATAGCTTTTGTTAACGCAGAGCGCTCTACCACTCTTAGAAGCGTCCGGGACTCATTACAAGGTCGGAGGGGAGCCCAGAGCTTTGTTTGTTTAGGCAAAAACAAGTAGTATTTTTGCCCCAACAGTCGAGGTTTGTGTAGATTTATATCAGGACTTCTCTGCTTCCCAAGACTTAATGTAGCTTGTTGCTCCCGAGCCAGTTTCTTTGCTATTCTGGTAGTGACACCGCGGAGCTGCTGTTCCTTGAGCTCCAAATACTTCAGTGGTGACCTGGGTGAAATACAAATAAACTGGCGGTGGGATCGACCTGGCGTATCGGAGATCTTGGTATGCCGAAAATGTTTGTTTTCAGTATGTTTGTGCAGTCTGAAGGGCTCTGCACCTTAAGCCCAATTTGCAGGGGACTGTGGCGACATTTAAGCTGTGGAAGATCAACCCGAGGAATTTGGGCTTCGAGAACTTGTGCTGTGACATGGAGCGAGTTTCCAGCAGACTATTAAAGTGCTGCTGGAAAAGAAGTTAGTGCCTGAACCTACCCAATAGGCTTTCCAGTCTGATACATTTTTCTGTATGTCACTCTTTGCATTTATCCTTTGGCTGAAGCTGTTGCTGCTCTCCTAGAAAACTTCCCTCTGCTCGTGGGACATGTAGGAAGCTGACGAGAAGGAGACGGTGCAAGGGGAGAGGCGGGAGCACGGAGCCTCCTTACGGATGAGGAACAGGGGGTCTCGCTTTCCTCTCCGCGATGACCTGCTTGGATGGGCTTCCTACGGCTTGGAAGCACAGGCTGGATTCGGGCTGCAGCTTCTTGCCCAGTGGCACCTTCTGCGCGAGTTGAGGGCACAAATGGTGCAACGCGCCCCAGGAAGGCGTCGTCGTCCTGCTCGAGGTCGCATCGACCTCTCCCAGGCCGGGCTTGATGCCTGCTGGGAGGTTGCCTGGGGTCTCAGCCGATGGCTCTCACACATCCTGGACGGCATCTCGGAGCAGCGCGTTGAGGTCTGGGAGACGAAGGGGCTTCCGTGTGGCCCCACGGTTTCCTTTCGCTGCCCTTTTGTCTGTCCATCTTGGTATAAAATTGTCCCCTTTTCCCTCTCCTCCTCAGACTCTCTTGGCTTAGCAAATTGGTCGGGAGGGGAATCGGAGCAGGCCCTTCTCTCCACAGCACTGTCTCCCAAGGTTGTTTTTTCAGCTACAACAGAGATTTCTTCATCAGAGTTCAGCATCTCCATATTTTTGCTGCCCAGTGGAGCCCATACAGGGCTGGAGGGTGATTCTTGATGGGATTCCAACTTCACGGGCTCCAGCATCTCTTCACGCAATGAGGGTTTCCTTTGAGTTCTCCTTTTCCCCCTCTTCTTTTGCGGCCTTGCTGCAGCGCTTCGGACGGCAGGATCCCAAATACCTCTCGGTTGCCCATCTGACCCTCTCGTGAGTCGAGGCCTTCTCGGCACGCGGAGCAGAACACCCAGCCCCTGCGTGTGGGCCGTAACGGTGACCCGGGTTTGCATGCGGGCTCGCGTTCTGCTAGGTTTGCCGAGAAGGCCTCAATTCATAAGAGGGTCAGACGGACAACTTGGGAAATATTTTGGATTCCAGCTCCTCACAACTCTCCACAAATTGGCTTAGAAGCTCCTTTGTGAAATATTTGACTTTTGAAATACTTCTCATTAAGGACCTGACAAGCGACATTCCTCCACTCCCTCCTCGGGCGTTGAAAAAGTGATTACAGGAGAGATTTGGGTTTATTCTCTTAACGTAGTTGTAGGTCACGTTAGTGTTGAGTACTCATAGGTTATGAATTCCCACTGGGTCTTTTGGATGCTTTTTGGGGGAGCTCAGTTGTACATTTGGGCTTCAGAGAGCTTAATTTCTGTGACATATTCCTCTATTTCTCATGGGTGGGGATTGGCATTCAGCAGATAACTGCTGCTCGCTTGATCCCAACCCTGGGGGCTGGTTTGGGATGGACTTGAAAGTAACGAAAGATTGAGCTATGGTTTGACCCAACAGTTTTCCACCTTAGTATGGAAAAATCCTGTTGAATTAAGGCAAGTGATGTCCCCAGACTGATTTCCCTAAAACAATCCCCTGGTGCTGTCCTGCAGCCAAGATGTTTCTACTGGCTTCTAGCTCCTGTGTCCTCCACAGCAAGGAGGGTTTCCACCAGAGCCTCTCCAGACGTTGCAGAAGTTTAGCTGGAATGTGAGGTATTTTTCCTGTTATCTTTGTTATTCCTTATCGGGAAGGTCTTGCACAGGTGGCAACTGCTAGGGGCGTATCGAGAGCCGGGAGGCAGCAAAGCAACGTAACTGTGTGCAGATAGTGAGCACTTGGGAGTGATACCATTTTTTCCCCTCTAAGAAAAAGATCTTCCTTCCAAGATCTGCTCCCTCAGAGCATAAATACTTTTTTTTTTCTCCCCCAGATAAGGGATTCTTTCAATAAGATGCTCTTGCCATAAACTCACAACTCTGGAGCTCGGTGCTAGTGGGAGAGCTGATGCTGTGATGATTTTGATATCGGGTTTGTCATGATAAGAATATTATGAGTTGAGAGGATTTGGTCCCTGCGTGTGGCTGTCCCTTAGACTTCCCAATCAGGCTTCGACATCTGTCAAGTGCCCAAGTCCTCTGTGCTGTAGGAGTTGCTGGATTCCCGCGTGAAAGAATGTGCACAGTTTTTCCCACCCTGAAGAAGGAATTTGCACTGGAATTTATGTAGCAGTGTCTGAGAGGCCTCCATCGGAGGATAAAATGTTATTCTGCAATCTTCTCTAGATTGAACTGCAGAACACCATCAGGAAGGGACAGCAGCATTCAGAAAACAAAGCAGCCTCCCTTAGGAGGGGAAGAAATGGGAAACTCTGATAGATATTTGCTGTCCAGGGAAAAGTTATTGGTTTCTTCTCAGCGATCTGTGTTGCACAGAGTCTGGAAATCAGACAGGGTGACTCTTCCTCTGCAAACTGGAGCTCTGCCTCTACAGCCCAACGCTGCTTGTGTGCAGGGTTGGGACTGCACCGCCTCCAAGGGGCATCTTCCTGCTGCACCTTTCCCCCAACTCCCAAGTCTCTCACATATCCCTCTCCTCAGATCTATTTGCACCAGCAGCATGCAATCTGATATAAAGGTCTGTGCTATATAGTGCCATATGGTTACACAGCATTGATTTGATTCCTCTCTGAGCGAACAATTTAGCAAAAATGCCCACCTTCGTGCTGTGCATAGGGAAGGCAGAGCTGCCATGGCCTGGTGGGAGCCCTTGTTTTATGTTCCACAGCAGCTCTGTGCTCGTTATCTCTCAGGAAACAGTTTACCACATCTTTGCATAAAACTTTGTCAGGTTTTGGCCTTTAGAGAGCTAAGAAGTTTGATTGTGTGAAAATAAGAAGAATAAATAGGTGAAGAGTAAGTATGAACCCCCTCCAGCAGTGTACAGGGGAAACCAAAGCAGAATGTAATTGCACGCAGCCCTCCCCACACATCCGTGTAAGGTATTTGTAAGAGAAGTCGGAGTTTTGCAACCTTATGAAAACTCTGCAATCAAAGCTAGCTTGAAAAGGGATTAATTTCTTACTGGCAAAGGTGTAATATTGTTTCTAGTGGAGTTGGAGCCTTTGAGAAGGCATCGGGGCTCCAGAATGTTGTAATGGGGATGAGCTGGGTTGAAAAGCTGTGTCTGCTCCTCTCTGCTTAGCGCGGCCCAGGAGGCTGCTTGGTGATTGCTGTGGCTACCTTGGGCCTGAAGGGACTTGCCCAGAGGTGGACGAGCTCCTGGTGCTGGGAGCAGGAATGTGGAGCCGTGGTACCGCTGCGTCCTCGCCTCCTGCTCAAACCAGTATCTCATCTCCAGGAGCTAGTGCTCTGTCTCCCTTATTTCTCAAAACAGGAGCTGTAACCCTGCTCTTTGGGCCCTGCCACGCTAATTTTGTGCTGTGACATTAAAGTGTGCTTTTCTTTCCCCAAAACCCGCCTCGGGAGCCGCACAGCCATTCACCATCCTCCTCCCTCAACCAGCTCCTCCACCTTCTGCTTCCCCGCGCTTGCTCTGTGCCCACCTGTGCTGGGATGGAGCAGGGAGCAGCCCGTGCAGGTAGGTGACACGCCAGTGGCTTTGCCACTCGCTGCCACAGCCCTCCATGCTCTGTCCCTGTGCGACCCGGCACGGCAGCTTCCCGGCTTGTTCCCTGTCCTGCCCTGGAGGCTACTGCAGCTTCCCCGGCGGCGCGGAGCTTTGCACAGCGAGCTTAATCCTGCTGCTTTGAGGTAATCCCTTTTCCACCTTTCATGGATTTCTTGTGCACGGTCGGACACACTGCTTGAAAACCCTGGGCTCTGTACGGTTCCTCAGGAGGTCACTTGAGGTGGCTTCTCCCCCACTTGCTAAGGAAAAGCAGAGGCCAAAGGAACGGAGGCAGCGGTGAGAAGGAGGGTTTGGCTTTCAGAATTCACGACTGATCGTGCCCTGAAGGTCTGAGATCGCGGCGCTGCTGACAGGAGAAGTTCTGGTCACCCCAGCTGAGTGCTTGGGGGAAAAGCCCTATTTTCTCGCTGCCTCTGGGAATTCACACAGGCCAAACGAAGCCCCTGCAGAAGCGTTTATGGGTAGGACTGTTCAGAAGCAGCTAATTAAGAGTGTGAGTCTTGGTGAGACTTGGCCTTCCGAGTGCAAGTGCTGCCTGCTTGGACCTGCACTTAGCTGTGCTGCTCGGGGAAGCTCTGCCGAAGTGTGAGCAGGTTTTGTGTTTGGACGGGGGTTTCGTTCACAGTGTTAATAAAACCAACCTCAGTATTAATAACAGCAGCTGGCTCAGCCCTGTGCTCCGCACTGATCCAGGAAAACACAGCACTTTCCTTCCGTTCCCAAGCCAACCCTGGGCTCGTATGGGAGCTCATGAGCGTTTGGTGCTAAAATAATCCAAATTTCCAGGGCACAACAGCTGCTGGGGCTGGGAGAAGGGTCCTGGATGTTGCTTTGGGACCTGCTGATGGGAGTCTCCCTTAAAGAGATGGTTATGAGGCTCATCTGGGAGTGTTAACATGGCCAGTGTCCTCCTGCTTGGACCTAGTGGCAGCTGCCTGTTGAGCTGGTTTCCAGAGTACTTTTAAAGGCAAATTATTGTCTTTTTTTCCTTCAGCTCCTCCCTGGGAAGGAGTTATTAGAGTACTAGCAGAGCTGGCAAGTTTTTTTTCTTTTTCCTTTGGTCTCCCTTCAGGTTTTAGACTGATCTTCTGGCCCGCGCACTGCTCACGCGAGTTCACGGTGCAGAGCCCCTCCGTGCGGGACAGGGATTTCGCGGTAGCGTCTTGGCGTGGGAAAAGTCACGTGAGAAGCAGCAGCTCATGTATTTTCAGATGTCTTTTTCACGTGCCTTAATGGCTGCAACGAAAGCGGTGTCAGGCCACTTGCCGGCCTGCCCGGAGTGCCCAGGTGGACTATGAGCGCGGAGCAGATCTGCTTGGAGCTGGCTGCCGGGCGGGAATTGCCGTGTGCGCGGATGCAGCTGCCCGGGGAAGGTGGCCGTCGCCATCGGGATGTGCCGGCCAGCTGCCGCCTAGGACAATAGTGGGAAACGCATGGGAGATGTCCCGCTGGAAACCTCTTTTCCCCTCCGTCTTTCGGCATTGCCAAGGGGCTTCTTCGCTGGAGCTGCTTGGTGAACTTGAGGTGTGGAAATCCCGCCAGGAACAGCAGCTGAAAACACCCACGGCACCAGTGCAGGTCAGAGCACATCCTTCCTGGGAGGAAGAGACGTTTAGGGAGCAAATGCGCGTCATGGGATGGAAGCTGTAGCCGAAGTCCTCCACAGTGCATGGGGTAAGGTTTGCACATCACGCCGAGTGTTTGTTTGGGAGGCTGCGCACCAGAGCCCCTCGGCTTCCTCTGTCTTCTAGGAGTCTTGCCCTTTATAACTGAAGTGAATGGGAAGCGGTGGCCAGTGAGGAGATTAGGAGACTTGAGCTACGTCACCTTGATAGCAGCATTTATGGAACAGGAAACACAAAATATTCACGTAAATCTGACCAAGTTGTGATTTTTCTTGTGCTTTTTTTTTACCATGCTGAATCTGGCAAAGGCGAATCTCCCATGAGAGCACAGGCAGATGGGGTGGGATTGCCCTCCTTGATTTGTCTCTGAAGCACTTTTGGCCCTAAATTATTAAAGTTTTATACGACGGGATCTTATGTTGCTGTACTGTCACCTACAAGATCACATCTCAGAGTACTTTTAGGTGCAATGAAGTGGCAGTAGTACTAGTTGCCCCATGGGATGGGGGAAGGAGATGGCTTGGGGTGCCTCAGTGAGGCCCTACAGAGATGTCAAGTAGGGCATAGGGAGCCTTTCTTTAACCATCATCACTAAATGGGTGGGGGGAAAAAAGCAGGGAATAGGGCCTGATATCCCATGTCAGGACTTCAAGGAGATCACACTTTCTGTGCACCCCCCTGGTGTGTTGGATAACTCAGAAAAACCATATTTAATCCAGTGAAATGCAGGGTTGTGGGTAGGGTGGGAAATGTCCTGCCTTGTCTGCAGAGTTGGGGATTGTCCTGGGAAGCAACAGCCCTGAAAGGGACCGCTGGAAGAGCTCTGGGACCTCTTGGGACCTCTTCCCAAAGCTGTGCAGGCTTTGGGATATGGCTGGAGTGCCTTGGAGGCGATACAGAGAGCCCCGAGTGGCCGCTGGCAGGGGGGATTTTGAATGCAGATGCGGGAGCTGCTGCTCTTTGGCTAGGTTTTGTGTCCTGGAATG
The DNA here is from genome assembly GCA_034781795.1 of Crypturellus tataupa. Lineage (NCBI taxonomy): Eukaryota > Metazoa > Chordata > Aves > Tinamiformes > Tinamidae > Crypturellus > Crypturellus tataupa. The sequence continues at coordinate 458,866 of JAWLRI010000286.1, forward strand.
ATGTTTGTGACGTCCCGAAACGACGCGTGAGGTATTGAGATGGAGACAAGGAAATAACCCTAGGGACGCTGTGGTTTTCCAGAGTCCTTGCCGCAAAAGCCTCGTGCTTTCCAAGGTTTGCTTGAATCGGAGGCTGAAATCTGAAGGACCTGCATAGCTCATCTCGGGAAACCCTTGCATCCCGCGTGGCCACGTCAAAGCCATCATCTGGGATCAAAGCAGCTCGCCTAGACGTGGATTTCGCGGACAAACGTGTTTTTCTTGTCCTTGTCACTTAGAATGAGCTCGGCTGCATTAAGGACCCTCTGAGATGTTGATGCCTCTTGTCCAAAGCCCCAAATTGCTGCTTAATTTATGCAGCCTCAGTCTGAGTCCGAGTTTCTGGCGCTGAATTTCAATGGTGAGAGCAGAAGGCCGAGCGAAGCGACGGCTGCGGCTGCCGCGTCAACAGGGAAGCCGCGAAACCAGTGCTGTCGCCAGCCCAGCGAAACCCGGGGCACTTCCTGACGCGGGAATCGCCATCCCCGATCTCGTCGGCCGCGCTGGGGGCGGGCGAATGCCCGCTCGGCCGGGTGCCAGCGGGTGGCAGAGCCTTTTAGGGAGGTCGGCGGCGGTGCAGGAATCCCTGTGTGGCGCCCGGAGCGGCGCCTTCCATTTGTGGGAAGGCTGCCGGAGCCGGGGGCTCGCGCACTGCGCGGGGACGAACGCGCCTGGCGTTTTGCCCAGCGCCCGCTTCAGGGTGTGTGTAAAGGCCAGCAGGTTGCAGCTGGGCTGTAAATTCTCCCCTGGTCCTTTTTTGTTTTTTAAGGCAGCGTTGTAAACGGGTCCAGTCCCGCCGATAGGTTGTTTGAAAGGACATAACGACTAAAGTGCCCTCAGCTCTCTCATCCTGTCTTAGCTCCTGTTTTTGTGCTCCGTGAAGGCCTCTAACAGAGGCCAGTCCATACATTTAGGCCTTGAGAAAGTGAATCCGGCAGAAGCAACATTCCCCGGAGTGAGCTGATGAGCGGAGCCTGGCCGGTCCCGACACAGAACTTCACTACGGCTGCCCTGCAGGGCTGGCCACCATCACCGCGGAGTTGGGCACAGGATTTTAGAGTTAAAGAAATCATTTCACTTAAAGCCCTCTTTTTTTCAGAAGGACAGGAGGGCGCTGCACGGCCTTAAGAGCAGGTTTTGGAGATGCCAGGGGGTTTCTGCCTGGCTAGAAAACCCATGTTGAGCTCGAACAGGGACCTGCCGCCGTAGAAGGGCTTAGGTATTTTTATAGTTAACCCGTGAAGCTTTTGTGTACAAAGCAGAGGTCCTGGGAAGGGATGAGGAACAACCTATTTTTACTCCCTCACAAATAGGCCTTGCTGTGTTTATTTTAGACTCTGGAGTCGCTTAGGCGAGCGTATTTTTTTAATAGTCTTCTACTGTTACTATCAGATAAAAAACACAAAAAACCTCTGCGAATTGCAGGGAACCAGGGTGCCCTTGGTGTGCTTGACTCCTCTGAGGCTTGGAGAAGAGGCTGCAGCAGGGAGTCAGTGGTTAAATGCTGGGACATCGCCTCTCCTCATGCGGGTGCAGCCTCAGCAGAGCCACAGAGGAGGTTTTGCTGGTTGGGTTACGTGCAGCTTGGCTGCAAAGCTGCCTCTCTAAAGCAGGAAGGGTTAGAGGAACTTTTGGGTGAAAAGAGGGGAAGCCTTGGCCATTAGGTGACGTTCTGCAGAGGGTCTTTCCTGCTCGTGCTCCAGAAGGGCTCTGAGCAACCCAGTTGAGCCCTGAGACCTCAGAGGCCCTTTCTGGCTGCGGAGAAGTTGCTGGGCTCGTTCCGCTGCTGTCACCACGGTGGGAAAGTGAGTGCAGACACATCTCACAAACGGCCTTGGGCACGTGTGCCCTCATGGGCCGGCTCCCCTGTTCCACTAAACCCAACTGCCCTAAGAGCAGCCAGTCCGAACCTCTGCTTTTGAGGCCTGACACGGGTGCAAGAGGCTACTGATTAAGCCATGCACTGCGAAGGAGCTCGGGAATCAATGAATAACTTGAGCAATAAACACCCGTGCCGCTCGCTTGCCCGTAGATCGCTTCCCACGCCGCGAAGCGGGAACTTCAGTGGCACTGGTGCTCGCTGCTCCTCAGGCTCGTGCGCTGCGGGGCTGCGAGCACTGGCCTTCCTCCCACACTGGTCAGGGCTGTCCCTCCTCACCCTCCCACCCTGCTGCTTTCTACACTGTTTCCGTGCTCCTTTCACTCCCAACTTGCTCGGGTTCCTCCTCCCCGCAGAGGCCCTGGCCTTGGTTACGCTCCGTTCAGTTGACATCGGCCTCTGGTCTCGGCCGTGGCTACGTGCTGGGTGTTTTCTAGGCTGACGTAGCTCTGGATTTATTTATGGATATTAATAGTTGTGGCCTGCTACGTGTCTGTAGAAACCTGTTCTGAGGGTTTAGATGCATCTCTGGTGCACGAGAACACATATCCTGAGCTGGATGAGAAGCCAAGCAACCACTGGAGTTTGGATACGGTCTCTGGTCTTAAATTATGTCCGTAATTTTAGGGCTTTGAACCTTTTAAAATTGCTGTCTGCCACATTTGGGTTTTCCCTTTCTGTCTGTCAGGCAGAAAGGATGGATATCGGTGCAGATCCCTTGTGCTTGGATCGAAGGGGTGATTGGTTTCAGACCTGCCTTTACATGGGCTCCTGAAGAGACTTTTGACCAAAACTTCCCCCAAAGCTCCGTATTTGCAGGTGAGATACCTGGGTTGGGGGCAGGATGACTCGTTTTTCCTGTTTACATCCCTACCACCTTTTGTGGAGAGGAGGTGGCAGATCAGGGAGGGAGGTTTGACATGTCTCTGCATTATTACGTGACAGTATATACATATATTCTTCCAACTCGACCCCTAGGAGTTAGCACTAGTTATATATGACTTTTGGCAGTGACAATGACATTGGAGACGGTGTCGTTTTGCACGCGTGGTTGTTGGTGTATTTTTTTGCTCGTTGACATCTGGAAGAGGAGAAATGGGATTTGGAATAAAATCGCTTGATTTGCGGACTGATGTAAGGAGAGACCTGATGTCGTAACCCGGAAGATGCATATTCTTGGACAAGCACCCTAGGCAAAAAATCAGGGACACCTCTGTGTTATAAATCAGCGAATTCGGACAACAGGTTCAAGTTTCAGATTTGAATATTGCATTGCAGTTACCTAATACCACTTTGGAAGCAAGGTGACTTAAATGAAAATATTTATAGAAAGTATTTTGGGGGTCTGGAATGCCACTATGCTGTTGCTTAAAATATCCTCTGGAGCACTGTATTGCCATTCAGCTTAAAAGTTTCTCCAATTTTATTTGGGACATGTGACTTCCACCTTCGGGAAAGGTTCTTTGCCTATTTTCCTCAAAATTGAGAATCAACTCCTCTTTTTTTTTTTAATCAAATGGATATTCCCAAGGGGCTGCTCTTGCCTCTTGAATAATCCCCTTAAGGAAAAGGAAGCCCAGAAGGTTGGGAGAGCTGTTCTGTAGCCGCCTGTGGCTCCTTTCTGCCTGGACGGAGCTAAAACCCGTTGCTTACGGTGCATGTGTTTGGCTTCCTGCGATGAAAACTCTTTGGACATCTGGGTTGCATTGCGAGGCTTAGGGAAAATGTGAATTATTGATTTCGTATGAATGAGAGTGACTTGGATGGCTGCAGAGCGAGGCAAACCCTATGTCCTTGCATTGTGCAAGACAAAGTGTAAAGGTGGCTTTCTGCATCCTAAGGCCCAGCAGACCTCCCCGACCTCCTGCCACCCTGAGCAAACCCATCTGTTTTATGGACAGGTAATTTATAGGCAGTTCCTGTTTAAATTTCCCCCAAGGGCCATAAAAAGCAGGGGACGGCTGCTCCCGTTAGCGGATCCCTGCTGCTCCCATCTGTGGCTGTTTCCTGCGGATGAGGAGCCCAGGAAACGCGGCTAAAGCTGTCTCGGAAGCCGCCCGCCGGAGGAGCCCCGTGCGGTACCGCCGGCAGCTCTGCAGCATCCCAAGTCCAGGATGTTCCTGCCTGCGCCTTGGTCCTTCCTTACTTGTAAAACTGCATCTGCTCCGGCCAAGGGAGCGACGCTGGCAATGGGTGGGAATGGCCCCTGTGGCCGCGAGGGAGAAGCCAAGGGGACTTAAGTCCCCTTGGACTTATTTTCAGGTGCCTGTTCCTCTCGTCCTTGGATCAGGTCCCTTTGGGAAGGACGCGGTACCACTAGCTCTGCTTCAGCAGGGCTGACGCAGCCCCCCGTGTGAACACGGGCCTCTAAATAACTAACCCAAAAGCTGGACCACGTTTGATGGAGAGGTTGGGCTCTTAAGGGTGCTAAGCCCTACTCTTCTGCAAACAGGTTGGTGTGTGTGTGTCCCGCTGCCCTGCTTTGAGTCTCCACGATAACTTCACTGCTTTCACTCACTGTTAGAAGTCAACGCAGAGAAACCACCAACCTGCACCTGGAATGTGGCTCTGCTCTGCCCATTGCAGCAGTTGAGCTACCTCAGGTGATGGCCGGAGGGCGCGGGGCATGTTTTCAAGCTTGAATCTATTTGGGTCCCCCCGTCGGACTCTGCCACAGCCCCAGGATGGCGGCACAGAGGCTCCCACCCTGCTCTGGCAGTGGGAATGTGTTGGCCGGGAATCCAGGCCCCGGCGGCTGCTGCGCAGCTGTCCCTGCGGATCTGCCGGCTGTCCCGCTCCGCTGGCCCCTTTCCCCCCTTCCCTCCCTTTCCGCCCAGGGTGCTTTGAACTGTGCAGAAGTGACTTGGGGTAGGGAGGACTTTTCTGGCGCTTCTTGCTTTATTCAAAGTGGATTTAAAAGATGTGTTGGCAGCAGTGGTGAGGGGGAAACCCTTAGCTCCTCTTACAGCTTCTCGCGGGCTCCGCTGGTAGAAAGGGCAGGAACCTGCCAGGGCTCCTGGCATCAACCCCTCCAGCAGCATCTCCAGCTTCTTGGAAATCAGTTGGCTTTGGCATGCCCGAAATCCCTGCGTTTCGGCCAATCTGCTGCCTGTTGCTCCTCGCTGCAAAGTCTCCCCTGCAACCACCGCTGAGCAGCTGGTCCCTTCTCGGGGAGAAAAAGCTGTGGAAAGAAACGCTAGGAATGCGAGCGGCAGGTGGGGACCGGCGGCCGTGCTTATCAATCACTGTGGCCCGACAGGAGGGCTCATTCCTCCACAAGCTGCTGTTTGCCTCTGGCCCCGTCTCACCGTTGTCTCTCCAAGCCCTGCAGCCTCTGCTGGGGCTGGAGATAAGAGCAGGTAGCGCTTGTGCCGCTGCTGTGGGAAAGAAGGGGCTGCTGGAGGCAGAGCTTTTTGGTGGCACTGCAAGGTATCGGCTGGCAGCCCTGTAAATAAGATGGGGAGCGCGTTAGGGCTCACAGCCCTGTAGCCTGTGTAGAAGGCAGCGAGCTTGGTAAGTTAATTAGTCAAATTAGCTGCGCTGCCGCTTTGTCCTTCGATGCATGGCCTTACATCTCCAAGGAATCTGGTGTTGTTTCTGTGGGCAAAAACCTCTCTTGGAGGCAGCAGTGCTTTGAGGGGATCCCTGCATGGGCGAGCAAGCAGATCGTGCAGCTCCAGACTCCAAAAATGTGGCCACAAGGAGGCGAGGAGGACCCTGTGGCGGTGGCTTGGGGTCCCTCAGTGGCAGCACAAGCGCTTGCTGGCCGGACATTGGTTTTTGTGACCCATTGCATTTGGTGTTGGGATGGTGGCGGGTAGCAGGACAGCGGGTGTACAGGAAGCCAGCAGGACACGGCGGGGGAGGCTGTGCACCCTGGGCTCCCCTTCCCATCCCGAGTCTCCCAGTGATTTGACTCCCCTTGAAAGCCAGGGTTTTGGAGCGATTCGTGGCAACGCTGCTGATTTAGGGAGCTGATAAGTTCTAACAAATGAAGGCAATGTGCCCTCGGTCCTCTTATCAGGTTTTTCCTCCAATTCTTTGCTTTCCCGAAAGGGCAGTAGAAGCAACGACTTTCCCAAGTAAGAAAACAGTTATGATGCAGAGGAAAGTTAGATCTCAGAAACACAACTTATTGCAACAGTGAAATGTTATTTCCAAGCTGTGGCTGCTCAGGTGCATTGCCTCAAGTGGGTTTGTGTTTGGGGATCGGCCTTCAGTTGGAGCAGGGAAGAAGACAGTGCCTTTTTGCTGCTGATCAGCCTCATCCCACGGCGCCATCGGTCTCACTGGGTGCCGAGGCTCCTGGGGAGCTGCTTTCGGGGGGAATTCCCAAGGAAAGGCCTGGAAGGGGCCTGGCTTTGGGTCAGTGAGAGGAGAGACATGCGCAGCAGGGTTAAGGGATGTTGCCCTTAGCCCTTTTTGCAGACCCTGGAGAATCCAGCCGGGATTTGCTCCCTCGGCTCCGCGGAGCCCCGTCCGAGCGGTGCTCTCACGCTCTGCGCACAGCTGGGTAAACTCAGCGTGTTCTCATCTGGGCTGCTTTTTTTTCCCTCCTCCGCAGTGTCCTGCAAAGGAGGGAGCTCAGCAGCGATGCCGGCTGAACCACCTGTTGCTGAGCGGCTGCGGCAGCTGAGCTGCGTTTAACTCCCCCGCCTAATCACGAGCCCAGGAATTTCCCGTGCCGCATCTGCCCTGGGCTTGCTGTGAGCAAAGGAGTTAAGGGCCAGGGGAAAAATGCGTTAAATCGTCAATGCAAATAACCCAAACTTGTTTTTTTCACCGTGAAATGCTTGTTGAGGAGTGCTGCTGGGCTGACTTGTTGCCCTGAACTTTATCCTCTTACGACTCCAATCAGACTCCAATCTACCGGTGCTTTTGGGGCTTTATCTGAGGAAGCTTATGCAGAGATGCTATCTGGGAAGGGCCTCCTCCAGCCTGGGGTCAAACAGGCTGAATAACTGCCGGCGCCACCGCTTTCGGGAGCCGGATCCCATCCCTCTGCTCACCACCGTGAGGGTAAGGACAGGGAGCTCACCTGCCTGCTCCAGCAAAAGCGGGATAAGGGGGTGGGAGATGGGAATGAACTGGGTTTGCTGTGGCTGGGTTTGTTAGTGAGGGTAAATCTGTGGAAAGCTGGAATTCAAAATGGGTTTTTGGAGGGCTGTCTGGAACACAGAGGCTAATGCAGGCTACAACATAACCAAGTCTTCATTCCCAAACTAATTAGCAACCTCACCTCTCCAGAAAATAACGGAGGTGACTGGGTGTTGCAGCAGCTTTTTGTCCCCTCAGAAGTGTTTTCCTCCAGCAATGGTGTGATTCAGACTGAAACTTTACAGCTCTTGCCTCAAATCTCCCCTCTGCTAATGCCAGAAAGTGGAAAAAAATCACTGTGCAACAATTGAAGTAAAATAACAATAAGCAAAAGGAAGTTTTGGTGCACAAACACTGTGCAACCATTGAAGGAAAATAAGAATAAGCAAAGGGAAGCTTTGGTGCACGTAACCGGGTACCTAATTGCTCCCTTTGCCCCCTGGGGACTGCAGTGCAGGGCCCACCCTGTGCTAAGCACTGGAATTGCTTCCCAGCATCTTTGCTTGCATTAAAAAGCCCAGGGAGCCCTTGAAGGCCTCCCCGTAGCTCCTGGGTTCTGTTTTTCCTGTGGCACCGGGTGCGTCTACTTACATAGCTCTTAGCCCTCCACCCCAGCAGTTTGTGTTTTCCAGTGTGATGGAATCGCCACCGGCCGCAGCGTTTTTGCAGAGTTGCAGGGGCCCGAGCCTGGCAATAGGAACGTGAATGTGGAAGTAGGGAGTGTCTCGAGCAGCACGAGCACTTTGTTTGGAGGTATTAGCTTACTTGAAGCTGGAATTTGTCAGAAATAGATGAGAAATCAAGCTTGCTTCTTGCAAAATTTTTGCTTTTATTTTTTTTCCTCCTGGATTTTGGGTACGGGTCCGGAGTGTGCCGGACGCTCCAGTTTTCTGGGAGCATCCTGGGGTGCTTGCAGGGACAGGGATGTGCTGCTCGTGCAGAGGGGCTTATGCTGCTCTGGGGAGCAGGAGTTCTCTGGATACGGGGCCATTTCCCCCAAGATTTCCTCTCCCTTTCTGAGCTGTCTGCTGAGCGTGTGGGACTTAACCCCAGCCACGTGCTTGGCCCTTGCAAGCGACTCCTAGAGCTGTGTGGATGATGGGGCAGAGCATTAAAAATCAATGCCCGAGTCCCATGGATACTCATGATTCCCTGAATTCCCTGAATGAACTGGCCTCAAAATAATTTGGCTCTGGGTTTCTTGGTGCCATAGCCACCCTGCAAAGTGCTGTGTCCTTCTCTGCTCCTGGGGCATCCTGCCCAATGTCTGAAGCCAGCAACTTTAAGGCTGCAGACAGACCCTGGTAAGGGCCATATTTTTTAATTAGGCAGTGCAGGCAGGCAAATGAGGAGCTCTGGCTGCCGAGTAATAAGCCAGGGCTGAGCAATTCCTTCAGCTCCGAGGAAGCTGAAGTTCCTGCCTTGGCTCGATGCTTTAGGGTGGGGTGGTAAAACTGCTGGGACACGAGGCTGTTTCCAAACACCACGTGCCTGCCCTTAGTTACGCTGGCACCAGACGTATAAACGATGCTGTGTGTGTCATCTGAGTGCTGAAAACCTGACATTTTGCTGGTGCTATTCGCCTCCCTCCACATCTCCGCTAAATATTTGGGGCGTTCATACTCTCTGGGTGGCTGCGGGGCTGTTTGTGCCCAGCGATCTGCTCCCTGGTCCGTGGGGGAAAGACCCTGAGCTCTGCCCTGGGCTCTGGGGCTAAAACCATCAGGGACCCCCTTGAAATATTTCCTTATCTGAGGAATTTGGGGAACACTTGCAAGATTATTGTGACCTCCTCAGAATGTGTCGAGATGTGGAAATCAGGTGTTTTGAGGTGTATGCGTGAAGCCTGGTGGCGATTTTCTCCCCAGCTGTTGGGTTTTGGTGCTTGCAGAGCTCAGGGACTGTTTGCTGCTCCTGTTGGACTATGTGAGGCTGCTCGAGCTGCTGCCTCCTTAAATACCATCAGCAAAGCTAATGTTTGCCTTGGGGCAGCGGGGCCCATTCGCCCTTCGAAACAGCACACACGGGGCTCAGCTGACACTGCAAAGTGCCCTGCATGGCCAAAACGGGGGGTTTTGCAGCCACTCTGCTGCAAATCCAGGCACAGAGGTCCCAACGGGGCTGAGGCCGCGGAAGTGCTGCCTTTACACAGACATTTGGAGATCAAATCAGATTTCCTAAGGATGTGGATAACCCTGACCACCCTGCTCATCGATCTGCCCCCTACCCTAAGCAGCCACAGCTTGCTAATTTGGTCGAAGGAGTTCTATACTTTATCTTTTTAATATTAAAAAGAGAAAGGGAGGGGATGGCGGATCCGTGCTCGCTCCCTGCCCTGCGCCGCTCCCGCGTGCGGGGAGGAGGCTCCGGCCAGATTCCTGGCACAAAGTTTATCCCTCAGGGTCTTTCTCTTCTCGCTGTGGATTCTGTAGCATTTAATAAGACCAAATCTCGGGTGGAAGCTTCTCCTCTGGCGAGGGTATTCAGGGTCTCTCTTCCGTGTGGGTTCTCCGGAGCCTCGTAAGGGGTTCTGCTCAGCCTTAATTCAATTAAGAAAATGAGCGAGAGCTGTGCGAATCTTTCTAGCCTCACTTGTTTCAATGCTCATAACTCCCTCCAGCAAGAACAGCGTCTCCTGCTTGGTGTAACGGAGCAGTCCAGCACGGGAAGGTGTTTCCTGGGCTTCAACTGGGGTTTCGTTAGGGACTTGCAAACAACCTTGTCCCTCGTGGCATGAGGCGACAGGAAAGATGTGGCCTTAATGATGCCACCGCATCGGCTTAAACCGAGGCCTGAAGCAGCGCCTTAGAGGCCTAAATCTTGTGTTTCCAATGTTTCTAGCACTCAGTGCCCCTCAGTTTTAGGTGCAGGGTCTTGCTGGGCCCCCTTCTGCACGTGAACCGATGCAGTGACATCTCCACGAGCTGCACACAAATCGCTGTGATTTTGCTGGTGGCTGCTCCGAAAGCTTCTCCACGTGCTGCTGTCTTCCTTGCAGAAACGACTTCAAACGGAGTCAGCAAAATACCCTGAAAAGGGGAGGAATCAAGAGTAAAAATAGTTATTAACTTGAGGCCCGAGTTTGTTTAGAAACTGTTTCTGTTTAGGATTTTTTTTAGTAAAATTTTGAAACTGTTACCCTGTTTTATATATACATATATAGATATATAAAGTATATATGCCTATATAGATATATAAATACCTGTTCTCTTTCAGCCTTCAGAATATCCATTTGTATAGGCTTTTTACAGAGGTAGCTCTTAGCTCCCCCTTCTTTTGCTTTTAACCTCTTGCCATTTAATTTCCTGGGGAATTTAGCGCTAGGTTTTGCTCACATCCCTTAAATGCAGTGTTGAATCCTAGGGTGTGCTCAACTTTACCTGTGTGAATTCCCATCATCCATTGTCTTCATTAGATCCCCCTGGGATGACCGAAGCTTTTGAACCTGCGCTGCGTTTGCTTCCTTCAACTCCTGGTCCTTCCTCAAGAGGCAAGAGTGTATCCTTGGCCCCTTCTTCCCCTTGTGCTTTTAGGAGCCCTGTGTTGCTCTCTGACAATGTTTTCGGTGCCTCTGTGCCGCCTCCTCCACTGCAAGCTCTTCCTGCAGGGATGGTTGATTTTGGAGGGGCAGATGCCATAGCACAACAGGGGAATTTAGCTCTTCCCATGGCTCTGAGCCGCTTTTGCACGCAGCGATCTTGGCGATCTCTTTCGTCCCGGGTTTTTCTTTCCCTTGGGAAAGGCTCGGAGCTTGGGGAGGGCGGGATAAAAGAACATTTTTTCTTGGGCAAAGGGAGGCACGCGAGATGCAAATCCAAGGACTCTGGGAAGGGCTCTGCCTTTCTTGGCAGCACAAAACTCCAGGTTTGGAGCTGCGAGGAGCTGAGGGTGGCCGGGAAAGCTGCGTCTTGGCGCTGCCGGGGCCTCCCCGCAGTCACCTCGGGCCTCCTGCGGCTCTTTGATGCTCGCAGATATCAGTGATGTGACAGCCCACTCCTTCAGGAGCGTTTTCAGAGGCGGCCTTTAATATTTACCAGTACTTCCTCTAGCAAAATAGAAACCTCTCGGAGGTGACAATTGCTGTGACCGCTTCCTCTACAGCCCTCGTGAAGCTGCTCTCAGTGGCGCTTGTGACTTCAGGAACAAGTTGGTGACTTTGCAACCGAGTTCCACGTCAGCAGGAGGGTCGCGGGTTGTCTGCTGCCCAGGACATGTCACATTAAGCAGGGAGTTAGAAATTAGTGAGTCTGACCAAGAAAAAGATTGTGACGTGAGTATCTGTTCCTGTTTAACGAGCATGTTGATAAGCAGCAGCTCAGGTAGGCAGGATTTCTCCTAACTCTCCTAAATACCCTAACTCGAGGCAGGGACGGGCAAGTTAGTTGCCTGGCCGCTTTTGCATCCTGGCTTTGCATCCATGGCCTTAATGTGCCGGGGGTGGCTAATTAGCGCAGCCCAGTGATGCGACTGTGTGAGCATTGGACACAGCTGGAGCGGGACCGTGTTCCCCCAACTCTTGTCCTATAAGTGGCCACGAGGAGGACAGTCTTCCAGGGCGGTCGCGTCCCCCCTGCCAGGGCCCGTCTCCTGCCTTCAAATTCTGCAAGGGGGAGAAATGAAAGGCTCTGGGGGAGGGGGAAAGCGTGGCTGGGATTAGCTGCCTTCTCCTGGTCTCGCTCCTTTCTTTCAGCCCCGTCTTTTGTGCCCTGCATTCCTGAATAATGGAGGTAGTGCACATCCTTAACATGTCAATGGGCCTCGGAGCTGCATGGAGGAGGAACAAGCTCCAGCTTTGTCTTGACAAGTCAGCATCCCATCGAGCTCACTATCATATCAAGAGAGTTTCGTGGTGCAGGCCAAAATCCATGCCCCTGAAAGGGGGGTTTTGGCATCGGCCGTCTGGCACAAGGAGCTCGCGCTGGGGCTGAAGCGGATGTTGGTGCCGCCTTTGATGTTTAATCCAACATCTTGGAGGTTTAACGCTGAGAGCAGAAGAGCTCTCGCAGAGCAGGAGGGTAAAGGGAAACTCGGTTCTTTCCAGAAGATCAGACAGAACGAAACATCCTGAAATTCAGGACTAACCTGAACCTCCGTGTGCATTCAGCACAGATCCTGCTGGAACGCAGCACTGGGATGGCAGCTAGATAAGCTGGGATTTGAGCCTTGAAACTTCTGAGCATCATCTCAGTGAGCTTGTCTTGCTTTCCAGAGAGCAGTGCAGAAGTCCCTCTGCGTTTGGCTTCGGGCCCTGTTTTGTGCTCATGTGAATGAGTGGCCTGTGCTCCGTGCTGTGATATTCCCGTGAGCTCCACTGGCCATGGAAGAGCAGCTTGAGCACAGATGTTTCCTGCACGCAGCTCGTTTCCCTCTTGCTGCGTGTCGCGATCCCTCTGCGTGTTCTGCAGCTGCATCTGGACCTGCCCTCGTTGCAGCCAATGGACGTGCCGAGCAGGACTCGGGTTCTTAGGGGAGGCATCAGGAAGGGTTTTCATCTTGCAGTGACGTGGTCCACGTGGACCTCGGAACCACAGGTGATGGTTGACTCTGAGTGTCTCGGAGCTGCCCTAGTTCTGCTCTTGGCCCACGCGTTCAGCACATGCAGGGCAGGAGTCTGGCACCATTGTGGCTTCACCCAGTGGTTTGCTGAGCTGAGGCTACGTTAGATGCTTCTGTGATGTGATTTCATTCAGTTCTTCCGCGTTCTTTTTGAATACCAGCTACTGAATTCCTCACAAACCTCCTTTACTCTGTGCTTCCGTGTACCAAGACTATTCTGCAGCTCCCTGAAACTAAATTTCTCGTTTGTTTGATCTGCAAGTATCAAATCAGGCTTTCCCTGCCAGGACCTGATCCCCCTCGGCCAAGGTGCACAGTCCAAATGGGTGCTGTTTCCTCGGGTGCTTCTCCCTGCTGACTTCACCTGCCACTCCCAACTGCAGATAGGAGGGATCGGCTCCGTTCTGCCCAAATCTCCAGGCACCAAGAAACGCCCTGGGTTGAGTCATGAGTTTTGGCCTCCAGCACAGAGCTGCACTGGGGTGTCCTGCATGCAGCTTCTCAAACATTTTCCACCACAGGTCTCCTGCTGAATTTGCCAACCGCAGTGTGTTGTGCTGGTCCAGGCCAGGGCTTGGCAGCCCGCAACTTCATACACTGCTTAATCGGAGGGGTGAGCTGCTCTGCTCCTGCAAGGGGGAAAGTTTGGGAAGTAGGAGCATCGGGATAGTGGGGTACCCTGAAAAGTGTTGAATATCCCAGCAGAGCAGACGAGCACTTTGACACAGAATTGGGACCATCAGCTGCTCCCTGCATTGGTGTCGGCCCTCAGTTGGATCGGGAGCCCGGCCACCTCCACCAGGGTCTGCCAGGACCCACTTCCCTGGAAAGGGGAAGCTCTTTGGTCGTCTGTCAGGGTGTCTCAGCAGCCTTCGGAGGAATTTCTGCATCCTTACGTCTACCTGGAGCTCTCAAGGAGCTTCGTGCGGCTGCAGAAGCATCAAGGGGCAAATACAGCCCCTCTTAGCGACTGCTTGCGGTGAACTCCAAGACCAACCTCTAGGTCGCCATGCCTGGGGCAGAGGGGTTGTCGGCAAAGTGGCAGGAGGAGGCTGGAGTTACCGGCGGGTGTTGAACGCACGCGGCCCGTCCTCCTTCCTCTCTGGCTCAGGGTCTCGACGAGACGGAGTGCGGAGCGCTTGGGATCTCCCTTCCCACACGGCTGGGTCCCTTGGGAAACCCTGATGCGCATCGTGCGGCACCGCTGGAACAAACTGAAGGAAAACAAACAGTGGCCGTGCCTGGGAGCCGCCAGGCCTTGCTGTTTGTGGTTACGAGTTGGACGGGGCTTGCTCTAGGAATTCGGAGCTGCTTCTCTCCCTGCAGCCCAGAAAAAGGGAGTTGGTTAGAGAAGCTGGCAATGCCAAGCCCTGAGGAAGCCTAGTCCTGTGCAGTCCTGCAACCTGTGCAGCCTTCGCTTGAGGCTTCCTTGGGCAGTGCTGGGGTCCTCCAGATCCCTTAAAGTGCTGCCCACCCACAGCACGTTCTCCCCGGTGACCAAGAGGTGCTGTGAGGGGGACCAGAGAGCTGCCCAAAAAGCCCCAAAAGAGTTTTGGTGGAGAGGAAGCAGGTCAAAGAAGAAAACTGGTCAGTGTGTAGATGTGTGGGACGTGGCATGTGTGGAGCTTACGCTGGTCTGGTTGTGAGGTCTGTGCTGCTGGCCACAAAATCAAGCCTTTGGACATCGGCTAGCACAAAAACTGGAAGGAAAAGGAGATCTGGCTTGAAAAGCCCAGCATGGATCAGAGAAGCGTCTGTCATACATCGGGCTGTCCAGGTGGTGGCTTTCAAGCATCAAAGATTTCTTGAGGCCTTCACACTGGTCATCAGCTTTTAAATTGTCTGATGTCCCAGCCTGACTCCAGCTTTCCCTGAAAGGTCACTTAATGCCCCTGTTCTCCCCCCACAGCACCACTTGTGTCTGCTGTGGTGCTTTCTCCTTCCTTGTGGTGACCTGGAGGTGTGGGGGCTGCAGGGGCAGCAGACGTGTGTGTGGACAAGGCAGTGTGTGACGGGCCAGGAGGTGGATCTTGTTTCTCGAGGTGCACCAAAGAAAGAACCAAAAAGCTCTTTCTCCTGACGCGCAACCTCAAATTGCTGAAATGTCTGCGCATTGAGTGAGGTCTGTACATGCCAGCTGCCCATCGGGTATCGTAATTAACGTGCTGCTCTGGTGTCTTTTGTTCCATCAGGGTCCGGAGAGTCCTAGGATGAGGCTCCTGTGAGGGACTTGTGGCCGCCCTGCCTGCCCTGCAGTGCCTCCAGATTCCCGGCGGCTGGATAGCGACGTCGTGGGACGGCATGACCCTGGGCTCTGCGGTGCTGCCCCCGTGCCGGGGGAGGACTTGGCTCTCCGTGCTGCTGCTGGCGGCCTCCGTTCACTGCCACTGGCCCGGCGAGCCGGCCGAGGTGGTGCGGGACTGGGAGAACCAGCTGGAGGCCTCCATGCACTCCGTGCTCTCGGACCTGCGAGAGACTGTCCCGGCCGTGGTGGGCATCCCCGACAGCTCCGCCGTTGTGGGCCGCTTCTTCAGAGTCTCCATCCCCATGGATTTAATTGCTTCCAATGGAGAAATAGTCCAGGTGAGCAATGGCATTCCCCGAGGCTCGCTTTCAGGCTCCCATGTGCAGCTGCAGGGGCTAAGCTAGGCCCCCCCCCGATAAGATGGGTCACAGGGGTGACTACAAGGTGCCTTGAGAGTTTTTAGGACTTAGAGAAGAAGGATTAAAGAAAATCCCTTTTCTCACCTCATTACAAAGTTCCTTCTCTCTGCAGCAGGCTTGGAGACCTCTTTTCTTAAGTGGTGATTGATCTGCTTGGTGGGCTGCATTTCATCTGAGTATCCAGCCCCAGGAGTGATGGGCACATTGGCTTGACAGGAAGATGTTGCCTCGGGAGCTGGGACTGCTGCTCCAACGCTCCAGGGTGCCTGCTTCCCCATGGCAATAAAATATTGTTAGATGGGTCTCATTCTGCAAGCGGGGCTCTGGACCACCCGTGACAAAGTCTCTCCTGGCCTCGTACCTAGGTCTTTTGGGGGAAACATGGGTACTTTTCTTCCAGCCTACCCTCAGGCTGCTGGTCACACCTGAAAAAGTGAATTTGGGCACTGGTGCCGATAGCAAGAACATATCAAGCTAGCCTGGAAGGAGGGCAGAGACACCTCCAAACCTAGGTTTGCCAACCAGCTGCTTGCCTAGCTCATGGAGAGCTCAGAAAAGTCTGGTTTTAAATGGGGGCGGGGAGGGTGAGGGGGAAGAAAGTTTTGGAATAAGTTTTCTAGTTTTGCAAAACTTCCCTAGAGAGCAAAATTGAAACAGATTTGTTTTTAATTTTATTTATTTATTGGTGAGGGGGTAAGAACAGCAAGCCCTTGTGTTTTAGAGGATGAGAGGGTGATGGAGAGCGCGTCACCAGACGGTCTGACAGCTCTGCTTCTCCCTGAAGGCAGTTTTGCTTGAGATCTGTCTGCAGCGAGGCCGTTACCCGCTTACCTGCGAGACCTTGTGTACGAGGGTGCTGGGGCTGCCACACACCCGTGGTAGGCAGGAAATCCCAGGAATGCAACTGTTAGCGCTGCAGCCTGTCCCCGGGGAGCAGGAGGAGGGCAGTGGCTGCACCTTGTGCTTAGAGGGGTCGGAGAAGGGGCCTGGCAGGCTGGTTTCCCAGAGAAAACCGTGGTATTTAGTTTACTTCGGAGCTGGCGAGACCGCTTGGGAAGGGAGGTGGTGGTGGCCGCTGCCAGGTGAGGGGCATGCGCTTGGCTTCCTCGTGCTGGATGCCCCCGTGCCGTTCGGTGGCAGGAGTCCACAGGAGTCTCCTGCTTTGGAGACCTTCCAAACCTGCCTGGCTGCCACCCTGTGCCACGTGCTCTGGGTGTCCCCGCTGGAGCAGAGGCTGGACTAGATGATCCCTAGAGGTCCTTTCCAAGCTCAACGTCCTGTGATAAGCACAGTGACCATCGCGCAGCCAGGCAGTGACAGCGTCCTTTAAGGAAGCAGCCCCTTCAGCTTGAACCTGTAGGAACAAGAGTGTTCCGGGGGATCGCCGGGTCCCCACTCCTATCCCTGCTGCGTGGATCTCTGCTCCATATCATGGCGAGGGTTGGGGCAGCTTTGCCCTTGGCTTGGAAATCCCTTGGGTTTTGAAAGGGATCAAGATCTTTTGAAAGGGCTTTCAAGATCTTTGAAAGGGTTATCAAGATCTTGTGTTGCCGATGCAGTGACTATGGGTTGGAATTTTGTATTTGCTTTGGTATCCTTTGATGGCAAGAAGTTGTTTTTAGTGTTGCTGTAATACCCTTGTATCCCTTCCCTGGCAAAACGTTCATCCTTGGTAGCATCTTGGTAGCAACCTTACAACAAAACCTGGGCAGCCTTGAGGCACCTCTGCTAAAACCAGCAGCTGCTGAGGAGCTGCGAATGGGCTGCGCTGGAGAAAGGCTGGAATGACAACTGCTGGGCACGTCTCATCAGTCAAGGCTGGCAGCAACTCCCATGCTCGCCTGTGGGCTGGCCCCAACGCGAGTTGCATCTGTTCCCCTCAAAATTGATTCCTAAGAGGTGACGCAGGCACCCGGGCGCTTTGGGCGGCCTTGCTGAACTGGTGGATCTGGAAGGGATCGTGGAGAAGGCGGCGGTGGCCGCTGAGCGGAGCCAACCCATTCTACGGGGATTTGCTTTCTGGCTACGGGGAACTGTGTGGGCAGTTTGCGAGGGCTGGGATGGAGTTTTGCTTGGCCAGAAAGTTTTAGGGCGATTTGCTCTGGTCTCCTCTTTGGCTGTCCTCTGAGTTTGGGGCAAAGTGAGCTACGTCGCAGTATAATAACATCTATGGTTGGATGCTGCGAACCCCGGTACTTAAAGACTAAGGGCTGTCCCCTGTGAGATGATGTAGTAGGTCGGAGTGAGATGCGATTGTACTCAATCTTCTTAGGTAGCTACAGAATGGATATAATCTCATTTAAAAATAAAAGAAAATAAAAGTTGTCCCCAGCTGCCAAGTTTGCGGGAGCTCCCCGTCTGGAGGCTAAAGAAAGCGACTGCTTCACTTCTAGATAACTCCCTGCGATTATTCCTAGTCTGGACAGGAGTCGTGGCAGGGTTGCCTTGAACCCGGCCCTCAGATCCTCTCCCTGCTCCTCAGCAGATTCCAGCTGCCGTAGACAAAACATGTCTCTGTGCAGCGGGGCCGTGGGCCGGAGCGACGCGAGGCGTTTGGAGCCTGGCGAAAATCCCTGCGATGCCCAGCGGGCAGAGCTGATTCCCTGGCCCTGCTGAGGGGCTGAGAGCAGGGGAGGCCCCTATGGCTCAGCGAAAAGGGAAAAAAACACCCAGGTTTATTCCAAAGCACTCAAAGGGAGTCGGAAAGCAAAGACAGACACACGGAGATGTGAAATAGCAGCTACCGCCTAGCTTTGCTGCAGGATCTCCTCTGTTTTCTTGAAGCTACCTGACTGCCTGGGCTTGTGGCTGCTCTCAGTCAGACCTGGGTATTGGAAACTCTTTTCCTCTGCCTGTTGCCTTCCTGAAAACACCCTCTGGATGGTGGTCATGCTTGTGCGGATGCAGAGCGATGAGGCTGGCGCTTGGTGACAGCTACGTGACGGGGAGCAGGACGAGCTTGGGGTGCTACGTGTTGAAGGCCACTCCCCTTGCCCATATTTACCATCATGGTCTGTCTCTCTATCTCGTATCTACCAAAGACATTGCTGAACCCGACCTGGGAAACCTTGTGGTCAGGACAAACTTGGTCAACTGCGTCCTGTTTGTCACAGTTTTACCACATTCGGGCCTAAAACTGGTTTCATTTCCTGTGAAGGCTGCTCCAGAACCACTCTGCTCTGATTAAAAAACACTACTTCTAGCCTAGATTTAGAGCTGGCTGGAAATATTTATATGTGCTGCCCTTTAGCTTAAATATCTCTCCTACCATCATAATATTTACTTCCTTTCATGTATTTATAAGTGACAGGCATATTTCCCTGTCTTGATTTTTACTTGGTTAAACAAGCCAATCTCTTTGGTCTTCTCTCAAAATCAGCTTTCTTTTCCTTTCCTCAGCTTCGCAGATGTTCTCTGCACCTCCTCCAACTCAATTCTTTTTTTTTTTCTTGATTTTTTTGCATGGCCAGAGCTATACAAAATATCCTGGAGCAGATTTTACCGGAGCCCTGCATAAAGGCGTTAAAACTTCATTTTCTCTGCTATAAATAACCTTGTCTGATATATCCCACAATTGTTTGCTCTTCCCTTTCTGCCTCTGCTCAGACGTCTTGTGATCAGCTGAAGTAACCGGGTCTGGAGGGTGTTTTTTTATCCCTGTTTCCAAGCGTTGAGATGCCAGGTGAGAGCATCAGTCACCGCGAACAACCGTTGACTGTTGCATTACTAAACTTGCACTCTATTTTAGCTCTGTTAGTCCTGTCTCTTAACGTCATCCTGCTCTTCTTGCACGGAAATCTAAGCGTCCCGTTGCGAGCGCCAGCGCGGGGTCGCAGCGCGGCCAACACAGTGTTTTTTGTCCAGATTGAGGACAGCAGCTACTGCAGAGTGCCCAATGCTCCGCTCTTATCGCCCCGGAGATGGGATCCCGTCGTGAACCGGGAAAGCCAACACCGAGCTTGGCTGCAGAGAAGGCCTCGGGCAAAGGTGGCCATTGACCTCCCCAGCGATGGGACCCGCCGTGGCAGCCACTGTCTGCCCGTATTTGCTGTCCCCGAGTCGCAGAGAAAGGACTTTGTGCTCTAAAGAAGAGGCAGTGACAGCGTTTTCTGGCAGCCTGGCTGCAGAAGGCAGGAGGCATCTGGGCACCGAGTGACTGCAGAAGTGCTGAGCGGTGGTGTTTAGAGCTGAATATTCAAGGCAGGCACCTACAGAAGCGTAATAGCACCCTTTCTAACCCTGAGCATCTTGAAGAGGGGCCAGAGGGGAGCCACGACACTGTAGTCTGCTCAGGCAGAAGAGAAGAGCTGCCTGGCTCAGAAATGGGCCAGGAAGATGGTCTGCAGGTCCAGGCCAAGCAGGGCAGCCCCGTTTGGGTATGAAGCCCACGTTAGAGCCAGGAGAGAGACTAAGAATCTGTTCTGTGGGGCGGGATGCTGCGTTTCAGCTTGCAGCAGCCCACAGGGTGTCCGGTGCTGCTGGGACGTGCTCATCTAGACACTCGTGAGGAAGTTTTTGTTTTAGAAAAGGCGAATGAAACAGGCCCGGGACTGTTCCAAAGCAGATCTGCTTTTCAGGCTCTCTGTCTGCGAGTGGTGCTCTCTGGGCAGGAGTCCCATTTTGGCACTTCCCCTGGCTGTTCTGTTTGCCGTCTGGGGAAGTGGCTTTTCCTGGGCAGGTTTAGGCTCACCAGACCTTCAACAAGGGGGTCTGTGGGGTCCACGGAGCGCGACCAGCCACGACGTTGGGTCTCGGCGCCCTACTGCAAGCGTCACCCCCTCGAAAGGCTCTCGGTGCTGAAGCCTTTCGAGCTGAATTCACCACCTGTTCACCCTGAGACTTCTGGGGACTCCAAGATGTAGCCAACTATTTACACATGTGTACGTGGGGCCAAACGGCAGTGGCTGGAACAGGTCCAGGCAAAGGGCTGTTTGGGCAGGGCTTTGCTCAACTGCAATGTTGAAATCTTTGGAGATAAGATAATCCGATAAAACTCCTGCTGGGGGGCCAGGGAGGAGGTGGGATGCTTATCTTTTCCCGTCGGCAAGCTGGAGTCAGGGAATTGGCATTTTCAGCATGCGCTTAGTAACAAGCTCTGAATTGGAAGGAGTGGAAAAAATGACTCCATCTAATTATAACCCAGCTTTTTGGCCGGGCCGGGAGCTCCTCGCTCGCCGTGTCCTGCTCACAGGGGCCCCACGCCCACAGGCGGCTGGAGCAGGGGACGGCGAAGGGCACCAAGGAGCATCACAAACAGGACCGGGGCTCGGCCACGGGAGCCGCTGCCTCTCCTCGCGGCCAGGATAACCTGCTGGAGCTGCAGGTCCAAACCCCTGGCACTTGGCACCTCTCCTGCCTGGCATTTTTCTCTTTCGCTTCCCTTTGGCCTTTAGCTTCTCAAAAGTCATGCTGAAAGAGGAGCCTGGCTGAACTTTACGTTTTTTTTCTCTCTCTCCCTCTCCTGTTGGAGGCTTTTTCCGCCCTGCGCTCGCTCCGCTCACAAGGACGAAAGCGGGATGTGGGCAGCAGGAGCCGACCCCAGCCCCTCGCGCGGGCGGGCGCCGCGTTCCCCCTCCAACAATGCGGCCAAACAAACCCTTCCAAGCTGGTGGCGGGAGCGGATGAAAAGGCGGATTTCTCGGGACACTCAATGTTTTGTGGTGACCTCCCCGTGAAGCAGCTGTTGTGCTCCCTTGCCCAAGCGGAGTGGGGCTCTCAATAGCGCCCTTATCCCCGACGCATGCGGAGAGGGAGCGGGCAGGGTGGGCGGCCATGAGGACGGTGTTCGCTGGCCGGAGCTCTGCCAACCCGTGGCCTTTTCAGTGGCGCAGCCATTTTGCTGAGCCTGAAGAATTCCAGGATCCCAGAATGGCTGAGGTTGGAAGGCACCTCTAGGGATTATGTAGTCCAACCCCACTGCTCCAGCAGGCACACCCAGAGCACGGGACACAGGGTGGCATCCAGGCAGTTTGGAAGATCTCCAGAGAAGGAGACTCCACAGCCTCTCTGGGCAGCATGTGCCAGGGCTCTGGCTCCCTCACAGGAAAGAAGTTCTTCCTCACACGGAGATGGAGCTGCCTGGGGTTCAGCTTGTACCCATTACCCCTTGTCCTGTCACTGGTCACCAGCAAGAGGAGCCTGGCCCCATGCTCCCTACTTTCACCCCTCGGGTACTTGTACATATTATTCAATCTCCTTAGTCTTCTGTAGACCAAACAGGCCCCATTTGCTTAGTCTTTCCTCACTCAATAGATACTCCAGTCCCTCAATCATCTTTGTGGCTCTGCACTGGACCCTCTCTAGAAGCTCCACGTCCCTCTTGTTCTGGGGAGCCCAGAACTGCCCCCAATGCTCCAGATGTCTCCCCAGAGCTGAGCAGAGGGGCAGCGTCCCCTCCCTGGCCCTGCTGGCAACGCTTCTCGTGCTGCAGTCTGGAGCAGCCGCCTTGGCCACGAGGACACATTGCTGCCTCATGGTTGACCTGTTGTCAACCAGGACTCCCAAATCCCTCTCCACGGAGCTTCTTTCCAGCAGGTCAGCCCCTAATCTGCACTGGTGCCTGGGGCTGAACATCCCAAGTCCGAATGCCAGGAGCCCTCAGAGAACTGATGAAGCCTGTGGGCTGTTTTTAGACTTCCAGGGACAGATGCTTCTGTGTGGGACATCCTCGAGCAGCTGATACATGTCCGCGGGGTCCCACCTTCACCTGAAGTGGCCGTTGGCGCTCAGAGGAGCGCAAGCTGATGAGGATGCCCACAGGCAGGTTTGGTGGTGCCAACACCAAAAAATCACCAGCAGCGCCAGGTCTTCCAGCAAAATCTATGGCCGTGCAGATGTGGAATTGGTGCCTCTACTGTCTGCCCTACGTGGGACACGGCAGGGAAAGCCTGTGGAGCTGCTCTGAGCTGGGACTGCCGCTCTTCCTCCGGTTACAGTGCCCTGCAGCAGCGCGCTCATCCCAAACAGAGCTCAGTTTGCCCTCTGTCTGGATCAAGAGAGGGCCCCATGATGTTTTTCAATATTGTCCATGGATATTAGGATAATCCAGAAGGAGCAACCAAGACTAAGAGCCCATTGTACAGTAAACAACTGTCAGCAAGTGTAATCCTCGTGCAATCGCTGGCACACTGGCCTGTCTCAGCAACAGATGGACCTTTAAGGGGGGACAACTGGGGGCACTGGAAGATCTGGCAGAGCTGCAGGTGGATCCCTGCTTGCTTCCAGCTGCAAAACAGTTGCAAAATTCTTCTAGGGATGATATGAAAGGGCGTAGGAAGCTGCTCTGAGGAGGGGCTGTGTCCCTGCCTGCTGCTGGTTGGCAAGGGGCTGGTAAAACATAGTCTGGAAGATCCCGCTCGATGCATCCCAAGGCCAGGGTTTTGCCACACTGTAGCAGGGTGAGCTCAGCAGCAGGTCCCAAGGAACCCATCTCCTGGCAAGGGTCATTTGCTTCCATTTTTGCAGGATTCCTTGAAAGAAGGAGGAGGAGGAGGAGGAGTAAATACCCGGAGGGTCATCAGCAAGAATGTGTTTTCGTGCTTGGATTCCCTTAGAGGCAGCAGTTTTGCTCGCTTCGTGTTTGCTTATCTTTGTTCTGCTGAACTCCAGGGCTGTAAGACCCAAGTTTAGAAAACAAATCAAATGGAGCTATCTCCTTTTAGGAGCTGCCTGTCGGCAGTTAGTGGGCCTAAAATAACAGGCCGTCCATATCCAGAAGGGCTTTGGGAACAGGGTCCTCAAAGCCAGCCAGGCTGCTGTATGGATTTAAAATTGCAAACATGACTAATTTCTCAACAGTCTTGTGTAATCTTTCCACGATAAGAATTCATTTACAATTATCTCAAAAAAATAGGAGCACAAAGACAGCCTTTTTTTTCCCTTGAGCAATAGAAGAGGTATTTTGAAACCAGACCCCTTGAGGGAAATGGCAGGGCTTTGGACTTAGGGCCGATATTTCTTGTGTACATAGAAAACCGGAAAAGTTCTAACGGGAAAACTAGAGATCCCGAATCATTAACTCTGCGGAGCCCCAGCAAGTACTATTTGAGGCAATATTTGAAGGAAATGGTGCTAGAAGAAAGTCCAGGGCTCTCTGCTCTGCCCCAGCGAGCAGAATGGGCTGGGCTGAACATCAAAGCGCCGTAACAGCGACAAGTGCGGCCGGGACTAACTAAGCAGAGGTCCCTGCTCCGTGATCCTCTGTGAACAAGGAGTTTTATTCAGCCTGAGTGGCTTCAAGGCCGGAATAACTGCTCGGATTATCCAGTCCCATCTTGTCGGGCACCTTTGCCTGGTGCCTGGGTAAATTTTTGCTGGCAGGGCAATGGCTGTGTTGAAAGCATAGCAGTACCTTTGAATCTTCTTCACTTGGTAACGTCCCCCAAATTTCCCAGGGGAGACACAGCTACCTTCAGAGGTTTTGTGTGTGTCATGCAGGTGCATTTGATTATATTAATTGCCCTGGTGCAGAATCCTCACAAATAGCCTGTGTATCTTCACAGCTTGGAGACAGCTGAACTGGTTCAACTCTTCTTGAAACAAGTTTAAGTGGTTTTGGTTTTTCTAAACATTTTGGAGCTGTTGCATCCCTGCTAGAACGAGCTGTCCCAAAAAGTGATTGGCCAAAAAGTGATTTTATTTTAGAAAAGATCCTTATTTTTCATCTGACAGTGTCTTCCTGAAGTTCATCATCTAGCACTGGTTCTTTAGAACCACCCTGAGTCGGGTCAGGTTCGGGCCTGGTGTCCTGGCTTTGAGAATGCCAGTCGAAAGGTGCCTGGGGCTGCTTTTCAGTAGATGCTCTTCAAGGAAAGCAGGGGACGAGTCTCTCCTGCCCTTGGCCCTCACCTCCACAGCTTGTGCTCATCGTATGTCCTCTGCTTAAGGAGGAAGACAGCAGCTGAAAGCACCAGATCACAGGAAAATGATGCTGAGTGGGTGATCCTGTAATTAAAGGCTCTTGCGAAATGCACAGAAGGGAAAGAAGTTATTCCAAGCGTAGCCTTTAATTACACTTTCTAGCAAGCGTTAAGCACCTCAAAGGGTTTTATCCTTCCTGACTGTGAAAGCGGTGGCTTTGTCCTGACGCTGCTCCTGCCTTGGGCCGAGCCCTGTCCTTCCTCCCCTCCTGTGGGCAGGTTAGTGGCTAATTTTAGCATGAGGGGATAGTGGCACAGTCCAGCTCTTAGCGATTTAAATTCTAAAATGTAACAGACACTGCCTAATGCCTCGATTTTGGGGATATGCTGATTTTTATTTTATTTATTTTATTTTATTTTTGTGAGAAGGGGCCCAACTGCAGGTCAGCTGCAGGTCAGCTCCTGGCTAGGCAGGAGGATACTCTGCATTTGCCCTCTTTGGGCAAGAAATGCCCAAGAAAGGACAGTTTGGTCCTTTGTTCCTGCAGCAGCCAGGCTTGGTTCAGTGCGTCCGTGCCAGGTAAAGTCCTTTCTCCTTTGGCAAAAGCAGCTTTGCTTTTTGCAGCAAGGAGAGGCAGAGGCAGCAAGTAACGTTGCCAAAACTAAGTTTGCTGCCAGATAAATGGGAAAGCCACAAAGCCCCAGATCAAAGCGCGTTCACCAGAGCGTCATGCTCAGCCGTTTGGTGCCTGCAGCCGGAGCCAGCAGCCCCAGGAATGGGGACATTCCCGCCCCAGGAGAGCGCGGAGGAGCCAGCACAGGGCCCGCTGGCACCGTTCCCTGCCACTCTGCGCACACAGGGCAGTGTTGGGAAGGAGAGAGACCCCTCGGAGCCAGGAGATGGCCCTTGCTTGGGCCCACTGCTGCCTGCGACCTGCCGGAGCCTGGGAGGCTTTGCCTGCCGAGCGCGGCTGGAAGATGCTCCGGAGTCCTGCTAAAACCCAAGCCCTGTCTCGGATTTCCAGCCCGCTCGCTGTCTCTCTTGCCTCAGTGTTCGCATGCTGGCAGCAAACAATCCTGCTCTTTGTTTTTCCTCCCCGGCCTTTTGAAGTAGAGGCACTTTTCTTTGCAGTTGAGAAGTGCGAGAGCAGCCAGGGAAGTGACCTGACGCGGCGCCGCGGCTGTCCCCTCCCCTGCGATTTGGCCCCTGTGAATTAGAAGCAAAAACGGGAGCAAATGAAGCTTTGGGGCCTTCCTGGACATGCCCTTTCTGTTCATGCGTTGGGGACGGGGCTTGCAGCAGAGCCCCACGTCGGCCACAGGGCTCGGGGAGGCTCAGGCGGGACGGACCTGCCCTCGGCTCCACATGCGGAGGAGGAGGGTGGCCTCGGGATAACAACCATGGGGAAAAGCCAGCAGATAAAGAGTGAGTAAGTTGAGAAGGCAGCTGGGGAGGTCGCCTCTGCCTCTCCTCTGTTCTGCCCCATGGAAGTCCCAATGTCACGTGCGTTCCTTCTTCCCTTACACTGCAGCAGACCTGAGGAAAGGCTCGTGCTCTTAAACCAGCTTTTTCTTGTACGCGCCTGCTTAAGTTTGAGTCCTGAGGTGGCTGCAGCCTGTGCGCCTGCCTGCCTGTGCCAGCAGCCACGGCACTGCTGTGGGGCTGCCGTATACCCTGCCATGACCAAACCGAGATGGTTGTTGCCTCTCGTAGGCCCTTGTTTTGCCCTTCCTCAAACGGCCGAGCAGCTCTTAGATATCTCATGGGCTTAGAGCCCATGGGCT
Source organism: Crypturellus tataupa (assembly GCA_034781795.1). Lineage (NCBI taxonomy): Eukaryota > Metazoa > Chordata > Aves > Tinamiformes > Tinamidae > Crypturellus > Crypturellus tataupa. Next base: position 484,744 of record JAWLRI010000286.1, read on the forward strand.
GGGAAGAGGTGAGGGGCGCTGAGCTTCGTACCAGCTGCAGGCGTGGGCAGCTACTGTGGTGCCTCGGCCAGCAGCACCTCGCGGAGGTAGCCAGGACCCTCTGGGAGCTGCTCCCAGACCCAAGCCTGAGGGCTGGCCAGGCTCTTGAGAGAGCCAAACGGACCTGAGGCCACACGCAAGACATGAAGCAAAGTGGCACAGACTGGGCGGCTTGTGAGGGACCTCTGGGGTTTGGAGAGCAGAACCAAAGTCGGGTAGTGCTGCCTGAAGGGCTTTGCTAAGTGGTCACTGCATCCAGCCATCCGCTCCAGCGCTCTCCTGGCCTCGCCTTGACCTTTCCTGAGCTGACTGAGTCCCTTAGCCAGCAGAAGAACATTGGAAAGGCTACATTTTGCCAGGCTACCAGGGTGAATTGTTTGGTAAGGGGAAGAAAGAGATGGGATGGCAGGAGAGGGAGAAGAGGAACAGGGAGGAGGTCGGCTTGCCTGTGTCACGTAGCTTCCATCTCAGCGTTGTAGCTGTCCCTGGGTCTTAAATTACCCTTCTGCATTCAGAGAAAAGGAATCACTTGTCCTTAGGAGCTGCGTGACGAGGGCTGGAGAGCTGGCACCGCGCAGGTGGGAGGTCAACCTCACATGCTGCCTTGGGTCACTCTTCTTGCCAGGTCCCTTAAGCCTTTGGGGACAGGTGCCTGCAACACAGGCAGCCTGTGTCACCGTGCTGAGATGGAGACACACTGCCCCATCCTGGCCACGGAGGTCCTTCCTCGGTGGTTACACTACTGGTAGAACCAGTCCTGATGCCCTCCTCCTAAAAGGGCCTTCTTGTTTCTCTCGTGTTTACAGATCTCCGAGGCGGGGAAGGATTCCCTGCCCTCGTGGCTGCACTGGAACGCGGAGAGCAGCTCGCTGGAAGGCCTGCCCCTTGACACGGACAAGGGCGTCCACTACATCTCGGTGACCACCCTGCAGGTGTTCCCCAACGGGAGCCACGTGCCACAGGCAGCAAACGTGTTCTCCATTGAGGTGCACCAGGAGGAGCACAACGAGCCCCAGTCGTTGCGAGTGGTTCTGCAGGATATGGGTGAGGCCGCGCTGTTTGCGTGCGGGCTGGAAGAGCCGGTCACTATCCTGACCGTCATTTTGGATGCTGACCTAACAAAAATGACACCAAAGCAGAGGATTGAACTTTTAAAGAGAATGAGAAGCTTCTCGCAAATGGAACTTCATAACATGAAGTTGGTTCCTGTTGTAAATAACAGACTCTTTGACATGTCCGCCTTCATGGCAGGACCGGGAAATGCAAAGAAGGTGGTGGAAAATGGGGCCTTACTCTCATGGAAACTGGGATGTTCTCTGAGCCAAAACACCGTCCCCAACATCAGCAACGTTGAGGCTCCTGCTAAAGAGGGGACCATGTCCGCCCGCCTTGGCTACCCTGTTGTTGGCTGGCACATCGCTAACAAGAAACCTCATCTCCCCAAGAGGATGCGGCGGCAGATCAACGCCACCCCCACACCCTTGACTGCCATCGGGCCACCCACCACCGCGGCCCAAGAGCCACCGACAAGGATCGTCCCCACGCCGACGTCGCCAGCCATCGCGCCTCCAACAGAGACCACGGCTCCACCGGTCAGGGAGCCCATCCCGCTGCCAAGGAAGCCCACGGTCACCATTAGAACCAGGGGCCCCATAGTGCAGACGCCCACCCTGGGGCCGATCCAGCCAACCAAGGTGGTAGAAGCCACGGGCACCATGACTGTGCCCATTCGCCCCACGATGCCCGGCTTCGTAGAGCCCACGGCCGTGATTACCCCTCCTACCACCACCACCAAGAAGCCGAGAGTCTCCACTCTGAAGCCGGCCACCCCGTCCACCACCGATTCCTCCACGGCGACGACGCGAAGGCCTACCCGAAGACCCAAAACCCCGCGGCCCACCAAGCCTCCGAGCACCACGAGATCCCCCCTCACCAAGCTGACAACAGCATCGCCGCCGAGCCGTGCACGCACCACAGCCAGCGGCCTCCCCCGGCCCTGGGAGCCCAATGAGCCGCCCAAGCTCACCAACCACATCGACAGGGTTGACGCATGGGAGGGCACGTACTTTGAGGTCAAAATACCCTCTGACACCTTCTATGACAAGGAGGATACCACCACGGACAAGCTGCAGCTCACCCTGAAGCTTAAGGAGCAGCAGATGATAGAGGAGAACTCGTGGGTGCAGTTCAACAGCACCAGTCAGCTCATGTACGGCATGCCCGACCGCAACCACGTGGGGAAGCACGAGTACTTCATGTACGCGACCGACAAAGGTGGCCTATTTGCTGTGGACGCTTTTGAGATCCACGTGCACAAGCGGCCGCATGGGGACAAGGCCCCAGTGAAGTTCAAAGCCAGGCTCGAAGGAGACCACAATGCAGTGGCAAACGACATCCATAAGAAGATTATGCTGGTGAAGAAGCTGGCTATGGCATTCGGCGACAGGAACAGCAGCACCATCACGGTGCAGGGCATCACCAAAGGCTCCATCGTCGTGGAGTGGACGAACAACACGCTGCCCCTCGAGCCCTGCCCCCGGGAGCAGATCCGGACGCTGAGCAGGAGAATTGCGGATGACGCCGGAGGCCCGAGCCCGGCTCTCGCCAACGTCTTGCAGCCAGAGTTCAAGCCCTTGAACGTGTCGGTCGTCGGCTCCGGCAGCTGCCGCCACATGCAGTTCATCCCCGTGACCAAGGACGGCAGGATCGCGTCGGAGGCGACGCCGACGGTGGCGGCCGGCAAGGACCCCGAGAAGAGCAGCGAGGACGATGTGTACCTGCACACGGTGATCCCCGCCGTGGTGGTGGCCGCCATCCTCCTCGTGGCCGGCATCATCGCCATGATCTGCTACCGCAAGAAGCGGAAAGGGAAGCTCACCATCGAGGACCAGGCCACCTTCATCAAGAAGGGCGTCCCCATCATCTTCGCCGACGAGCTGGATGACTCCAAGCCACCGCCGTCCTCCAGCATGCCCCTCATCCTCCAGGAGGAGAAAGCCCCGCTGCCCCCTCCCGAGTACCCCAACCAGAGCGTGCCCGAGACCACGCCGCTCAACCAGGACCCCATCGGGGAGTACGCGCCGCTGCGCGACGAGGACCCCAACGCGCCGCCCTACCAGCCGCCGCCGCCCTTCACCGCCCCCATGGAGGGCAAAGGCTCCCGCCCGAAGAACATGACCCCGTACAGGTCCCCGCCGCCCTACGTCCCCCCTTAACGCACGGGCGGCTCTCGCTGCAGAAGGCGCCTCCGGTCGCCGCCGGGGCCGCCCGCGGGCCCGCGGCCCCCCGGCCTCGGTGCGGGCGGTGGGAGCGGCGGGCG
>JAWLRI010000286.1:541487-558509 GCA_034781795.1 Crypturellus tataupa
GGGGGGTTGGACTAGATGACCTCTAGAGGTCCCTTCCAACCTTAGGCATTCTATGACTCTATGATTCTATGATTCTAACAGCTATCATCTTAAGCTCAGGTCTGAGTTGTAGAATCACCTCCTACTATTCACTAAACATCTGGAAATCCACCAGTTATTAAATGGGACCTACCTGTTTCCAGCACTGCTCAGATGCTTTGGAGGAAGGAAAAAAAAAACAGAATCGTTTGCCCACCCTGTTATCCTGCTTGCTACACTGAGATAAAAGAAGCACCAAGAAGGAAAGGTTAATGTAAATGGGATTTATATAAAATGGGTCTTATCTGGAGAGTCTGGTTATGTGTCAGCTCCTTTACATCTGCTCAGTTATCTCCCTCGGCTACAAGACCCACGGCAACCATCTCCAGTGAGAGACTACTGACCTGAGGAGGTTTCTAATCCTCCTTTTCTATTCCATGGACCATTCTCTTATTTGTGTGCTTGCAGATGGACATTCCCAACCCTGCTGTCCAGCTTTTATTGACCTGTACCATCTCCCCAACTTCAGGGCAACCCTGGGGTAGAGCTGCAGTGATGTTCCTATGGGTTTCTGCTTCTCTTAGCTGCACTTCCCCAAACAGCTTCCAGCCCTACAGTATCTGATGGAGACTGGTGCAACTGGGTGTACACACAGGCTCAAATAGATCCAAATCCTTGAGGGACACAAAGGCAGTAGAAAAGTCTCTGTTTTTCATCTGTGTGCTTTGCTTCCCCTCTATCCTGGTCTTAGTTGCTCTTTCGGACTGCAGAGGCACTGAGAACCACCCCATAGGCAGAGTACGATGCTCGCACCTCAGCTCCCGAGCCAACACATCCGCATTGAGAGCCCTATAAGGGCAGGGAGTGATTCAGTTTTCCCCTCAATGTGAGTTACTCCGTCTGTGGTTAAGCTGATCTCTTGCTGCCCATCCCCTCCGCTCTGGTAGGGATGGAGGATCTCCAAGCCACTCAGCCTCGGTATTTTTACATCTTGATTGAGCTAAATAACGCCGCAGCAATGTTTGCCTGCCTCTCTCAAAACAGCAACATATCAAACCTCAAATTTAGTGCAGGGCTTTGCAAAATCACATAGAAGCACTTTCTTTTATAGAGACTTTTCCCTACACTTTCTCCTGTTTCACCTTGTGTTTCTCCCACTCAGCTATGTCCTCTCTGAGGAGATGATGCTTTTCCCACATCAATTTCCCAATTCTAATTTAGTGCCCCTTTCCAGCACCCAAGGAGGTGACTACAGAGCCCTTGACTCTGAGGCAGAGACCTGCCACTACCCAGCTACATGCTGTGACCACCTCAGGTTTGCAATCCACAGCCAGATGCTGCCTGACCTGCAGAGGATGACGTTAGCCCAGGGGGCACAGGACTATTTGGCTACTTACAGTCCCTTTGACACTGCCCAGGTTTTGTTCACCCAAAGCCCAGTTGGCTTTTCAGGCAAGAGAGACACAACCTGGAGGCCTTTTGTCTTTCCAGAAGTCCCCACAGGCTGGGAGTGATGAGATCTTCATCACACCATCAGCTTCCCAGGGCTTTTTGGAGTGTGCTGATAACTTTTGCCCTTTCCACACAGCAGAGTTCTGGGGGAGAGCAAAATCGCCCCATGTTCACAACCCAGAAAGGCCACCGAGTAGTGACCTTGTGCTAAGCACTTGGCACTGCCACACTTGGGACTGTGTGACTGGTGCAGCAGCCACGGGAGGCAGGATATAATTAGATTTATTTGTGTACATCTTTTGAGTCCTTGAGAGAAGAGGCTGAAAGACTGGCTGCAGGGCTAAGCCGCTCGGCCAGATGGGGCTCTGCTCTCTGCAAAACCAGGGACTATCGTGTTCTCCAGATGCAAAAACAAGCAGGACGTGCAGCGCACACAGAAGAGCCCCATCTCCTACAGCACCCTCGGGGCATGGTGGCAGGACATTGGGAGACAGCAAAGACAGGGTGGCAGAGGGTACCAAAGCCCAAGTCTAATTTCAGGACTCAGGGTAAATCAGCAGACACACATAAAGCATCAACAGCCCTCCAGTCTGAGCCAGGGCTCCTCTAATGCCATTTTCAGCAAAGACCCTTGTAGACTGACTTGTTCCCCGTCATGTGAGCCTCGGCATCCACAGTAACCACGGACATGTAACAGGCTGAACAACTAGATTTGTGCCTGCTGCTTCCAAGTGTGTGGTCATCATGTGAGATCACGCTCCTCTGCCCCTTGCTCTCATCTGCCTTGGGATCCCCAGGGGACACCCCAGCCTCCTTAGAGGTACCCAAGCATTGAAGGGGGAAAGGTCAGAGGAGCCACAAAATTATGCTTTTCCCTGGGGCACTCAGTGCTCACGAAGAAGCTGTCCAGAGAACACCACTTTATCTGTCAGAAAACACTGCACTTTGGCTGGAAGGGAGCCCTGGAGGTCTCCAGTCCAACCTCCCATTCCGAGTGAGATAACCCACTAGATCAAGACCTAAATGCTAAATTAGTTCAGCTTTGGCTTTGTCCTGCTAAAACACTCCCCTAGCAGTATGCCAGGGAATAACTGGTAGCCATAAAGACAGGATGCTTTGATTCACTGAAAATCAACATCACATCAGTGTCCAGATAGGATTCATCTCATTCCTCTGTCACTGGCCTGGACAGCTGGAGAGCTCTACACACATTTTAATGCTTCCTCAAGAAGCATCTACAATGAAGGAGCTTATAATCAAACCTCACGAGTCCCACGTGCCACAGCACTTCACTTGCATCTCTGCATCAGCACAACTCCTTTACACGCAGCATTCATAGCCTTCAACAGTAGCTTGCCCTTACATACAGGGCCAGACCCCATTCTAGGGAGGAAGCTGTATATTTGCTGTCAGTTCAGCCCCTCAGAGCAACCTCTCCTGAGTACAAGAGCTTTCTTGCACTGTAAACAGGAATATTGCGAAGCAGCTCTTTGGCTTCTGCCTGCTCACTGCACCACACCTGCCTCTTCTCACTTCACTCTTCACAAGCTCATGCTGCTCCCGCAGTGTCTCCCATGGCTCTGCCTGCTGCAGCCACCCAAAACCATGGTGTTTTGGCAGACAAAAGTCACTCACCCTTGAGCATCGGTGTCCACAAGCAGCCGGACCAATATCCCTGTCACAGCCACAAGGATGGGGTAATGATCCACGCTCTCCAGCCCTATAGAGGCAAAAGAGAAAGGGAGTCACTTCTACATGCAATACCAGAGCCTTTCTGATCAGGGATCTAGATTAACCTGGCAAGCATAAGCGCTGCTCACATACATCTCTGTGATGAATTTGGAGACAAGCCATGCTTCCCAAGAGCATTCCTCCAGGACATTCCCAATGGGAAGAGAGGGACAGAGGCTGTGTGCCTGGACTTACCAGGCAGACGGAGGTTGACCACTCTGTCAAACAAGTTCCTTTCTGCTGTCACACGATTCAACACCTGGTTCAAGAGCTGTGTGGGAAAAAGCAGATGGAGTTTGCATTTTTTGGATAGACCTTCTTGCGGGTAGCACCCGAAAAAACATGCTTTGGAGCAGCATGTCAGGCTCAGAGTCTGGGTACTGCCAAGTGGGTTCCCCCTCCATTGGTGGGGTAGACACAAAATTAATAGAAGACTTTAGTAATTAACACATTTGCCCCTTTTTACACCTCCTAAATCTACCCTGAAATGAAGAGCTCTGCAACACCCTTTCAGAACTACAACAGTTGAAGCATCAGCTAATGGTGGTGGTCATGGCCTGACGCAGACCCTGGAGAAGCTGCTGCGCGCCGGGCAGGACCGCAGCCAGGGCAGGTGCTCCCAGGAGGAAGGGGAGAGGCTGAAGCGAGGCGCCGGGCAGGGCTCACCCCCGTGTGTCCGCATGGGCTTGCAGCACGCTCCTAGCTTGGCTGAAGTCCAGAGGTAAGTGCCGCTGTGCCACAGTGGTTTTCCTGGAGCCAAAACTCCTGAGTGAGGGTCAAGCTGAGATCAAGCTGCTCTCACACTGAATCCACATATCTTTCACTTAAGAATCCCACCTACATCTACCTCTGGGGATGAAGTTCTTGGCAAGCAGAGGTTACAGCGCCTAGGACGTGCCACAGCCTGTGAACACGAGCTGGACAGAAGCAGTGCCAATGGGGAGAGGGGCAGGCAAGGGTCCTGCCTCACCTGGAGCTGGCAGCAGGACAGACCTGCCAGTCCTGAAGCGTGGGACAAGTGCACAGAGAGCAAACCACTGCTCTGCTCAACGGAGCATCACCACAGACAGAGATTTCTGCCTATGAACAGCACTGGAGGAATCAGCTGTATTCATAAGCCACCATCAGCTCCCGTCTGAACTCCCAGTGGCACACTCTGCTCCTTGAGCAGGGATCCCTACAAAAAGCCCCAGGCCAGTAACTTCCCTCTAGATTGCTACACCCTACCTGGGTCCTGTCTGGCCTTGTCTGCTCAGAGCAGTCCTGCTCTCTGCATCCAGGCTGTGGCCTGAAATATGGATCAATCCAAACCTTTCAGTGAAGTATGTATGCCATGTCCCCACCAGACTGGCTCACACGAGGGCAACACAACCTCAGGGCTTTCTAGGGTGTATTTTGAAATGCAAAATCTTACGGATCCAAAACGTTGTGATGGGTTGTACTGATCACTCTGGCAGCACAGTGAAGTTTAGTACTGTACTGCAACACTGAAAGGCCAAGACTCCAGCCCAAACACTGGGGCAAATACCACGTGAAAGCAGCTTGCCAGAGCTAGTCTATAGGTAGCTTTATGCGGCCCATCTTCCTCCTCTTTGGGTCACCAGCTGTGGCCAGATTACTTGCAAAAGAGGAGACACTAACACATGGTGATTTTAGGGACTACCATGTGTTCTGAAGTAGTTGGATTTGCCCAAACAGCTTCTGGCACTGAAAGCACGTGCAGCAGAAGGCCCCTGTTTACAAACTTAAAGCAGTGAGTGTATCTGGACAGGGGGACCACCTACACTGTCAGAGGATACTTTTTCCCACCGCTGTGCCCACAATACTCCTCAAAAGAGCACGATACCTGGGCGAGCCTCCGGAGCAGCAGCTCTGATGACGGGCGATTCCAGTCGAGGAAGATCTCGGGTGCCAGCGTGACGGTCATTTCCAGCACCCTAAGCAAGCTCACCGACAGGTCGAAGCATGTGGCGCACACCTTCAGCTGGCGGCTGTCCACAAAGTTCCTTTCCAAGCGCTCCGCTGCCTGCTGGATCTGCCAGGCAAGAGACCGGGCAGCTGAACGCGGCGCCGCTTCCCAACGGGATGACTCCCAGCTCAGCTGGGCTCCCACCTGTGCGAGGGACTCACAATAGTCCTAATCTCGAAGCACACGTGCTGGATCTCGCTGCGGGCAGCACGCGGACACCCGCGAGAGGCAGCCGGCGCTGCCACAGGCAGTGTGCTCACCTCCTGAATCATGCCGATGAACTCGGAGAAAGCCCAGTTCAGCTGGTTGAGGACGCTGTTGAGGAAGCTGGGAGCCAAGTCGCGGTCGCCGCGCAGCAGGTCGGCCATGTGCCTCTGCAGCAAGGTGGAGGGACAGGGCTCTGAAACCAGACAGCGGCACCCTCAGAGGCCTGGCCCCAGCGCGGCCAGGGGGTGCGGGACAGGCCAGGGGCTTGGTCCTGAGCTGCCGCTGGCTAAACTTTGGCTTCTGCCTTGCTGTAACTTGCTGCGTTACAGTAAGCGGAGATGGCAGGGCACGAGGAGGGGGGCTGTTCTGGGTAGAGCTCTTGCCTGTCGTGCCTCCGAGGGCTCTTTTGCCACGCCAGCCTGAATCGGCCGCGCTCTCCTCACACACGGGCGGCTGCCCCATGGCTCAGCCTGCGCTCAGGCTCGGGTCCGCTCAGCAGTAATCGCTCCTGATGGCAGCATGGCAGCAGCTGCCCACAGCCAGCACATCCACCCCTGGGCCTCACGTGGGCATGCCGGGCCTACCCATGGCCAAGGAGGAAAGCGCCCGGCCTATCCCATTCCCGAGATGCTTCTGCATGGAGCTGGGGCTGGGCTTTGCTCTCGGTAAGATTGGACAAGCAGAGCTGCCCACGCTCCCTGGCCAGGCTCTGCCCACATGAGGACAAGTCCCTGCTCTGTGGGACATCGAGGGGTTTGTTCTCAAGAGCACGGCCAGGGCTGGAGCCAGGCTGGGGAACAGCATGGCCAGGGCAGTGTGGGACGTGGGCACCTGGGGACGGGCCAGAACAGCGCGAATGAGACAGATCCATCTCCTTCCATCAGCTAGAAGCTCACAAAAGCATTTGACACGACATGGGCAAGGTAGCAGAGTGCAGACTGGGGAATAAAATTCAGGACTTGGAAAGAAAAAAAAATATCACAGAATATGGAGGGGAAAAATCAACTATTTTTCTTCCTCCCAGGAGCAGGGAGTAACTGAGAGCAGGGGAAACTCTGGGAGCTGGGGCACTGCAGCGCCTGGAAGAACAAGCTGTACATTATCACCCCACGCGGGCCAGCACCCCAGCTTTGATCCTGGACAAAACCAGGGAGGGAATCTCGGAGGTCCCACTCCTACCGACAAGTACTTTCGCAGCCCTTGATTGCACGCAGTTCAGGGCCTGTGCCAGCCAGATGCAGTTTTTATGTATTTACTGCTTCTCAGTGGATTGCTTGCCCAGTATCCCCTTGAAACTGCAGGCTTTTAGCACTGAGCACACGCTGGAGTAAAGTTTCACAGCTTAGGAAAAATCCTGCCCTTGCTCTGATCTCAGCTTGGCTCCTACTCATTTTATTTGATATTATTCTTTGCAGCTCCCTCCTGCTCAGCGAGACAGAGAGCTGCTATTCTCTAACCGCTTCCTCTAAGGCAGCTGAGATTTCATAGACCCTTCTAATAGTCCTGTGGACCTCACTTGGAAAAGGAACAGCTCCAAACTACACTGTTTGCCACCGCTGCATCTTTGTCACCCTCCTTATCCCTTCCCTGAGCCTTGCCAGGTCTCCTAGCTCTTCTCCAAAGAGGTGGAAACAGAAGTGCATGCAGCCGTCAGACCCCTCACACAGCAGATTTGCACAAGGCTTTCATTAATTCTCTTCTCTCTCCCTTCCCTGATAATTCCTGCCATTTAGGTTGTTCCTTTGACTATGCATTAGGTTGATCTTTTCAAAAAGATTGCAATAGGAGCAAAACTCAAGGGTAACTCTTGAGTAAGAAATATAGTTCAAGATCCTGCAGAACCTTCTGGCTTTGGGTCAAAGTGGGAAAGCCCAAAAGCCAGTAATGGAGCAGAGCAGCATTATCCTCCCTGCCAGCGACGGATGACGATGCAGAGCACCCAAACAGCAAATTGGTGGATGACACGGAAGGAGGAGGGTTGGCTAAAGGGCTAGACTAGAGCTGTGCTCTAGAAGGGCCATGTGAAACTCGAGGATCCACATTTTCTCTCCCCCTCCTTCAATCCTTTGGCAACTTTCTTGTGTTGTTGTTTATAGTCTCTCCTCAGTTTGTATTTTTTTTTATTAAAACTGCTAACATCTTAGCTCTCTTCCAGCCTTCTGGAACTAAACCTGCTCTAGGAGATATCATCGCTGAGCTCCGTGGGTTGTTCTGTTGGTCTCTTGCTAAAGCCTCTGTTAAGAAGGTTTCAAGCTGAGACACATCTTGAAATGAATCACACAGCCAGTCTCACCCCTCTGAAGGCACCTCTGGCTTTCCAAGGGCTGCTGTTTTGCTTGTAATAACCTGCTTTAGCTGTTTAGCCAAAGGCTGTTTCCTCATGGTTCCAATAAGTGTCATGAATTTGCTAGAAGCCCCCAATGCCAGGTCATTAACTGCTTTCCCTGCTGCCAGCAAAGACTGTGCCAGGTTAGAAAAGCATTAAAAAGTGGTGCCTTTTATCACATTCCTCTATGGCTAAGTAGTCATCTTTTTGTTTTCAAGCTAATGCCAATAAAAAGGGGGCTTCCTTGGCTTTTGTTGCTCCCAGGACAATACTGCTTCCAAAGATGCTGCAATCACGGCTACTATTTGAAAGCAACATTAAGAATCACCCTGGGCATTGCTCAAGGCCCGAGGAAGGGAGGTTCTTCACTTGTGCAAGTTCTCAGATCAGGTTCTGCATGGGACAAATCATTAGTGGTAGCTAGAAACCCAACCTGGGCACTGGACCCAGGTACTCTGATTATCTCCATCTGCAAGAGCTCATCTTTACTGAGATGTTTCCTTTCACCTCCCTCCCAGAGCTCTTGGTGCTGTACACCCCAGTTGCCATTATCCCCTGGGTAATGACACAGCTCCTCTGTATGCCAATTTAGACGGGAATGTTTTGATCAGGAGCCTGTGGATACTTGTTGATGTGGTTATTTTCTTCATCTTGCCAATAAAATGTCATTAGCGTTTCTAAAACATGCAACTCCTTAATACAAAAGCCACTCAATCTTGCTTCAGCCTTCATTATGGCAGATAAAGATCAGGCAATGGAACAGAAATCAGCGGTTTTCCATGGCCAGAAATTATGACCTCAATACATTTAATGTGGGCAATAGAGCATGGCCCCAAGCAGCTACAGATAGATCCGACGTTTCCACAGGACTAATTTCCTCACAGAAATAAGAGCAGAATAAGAGTTGGAAAAAAAAAAAAAAAAAAAGAAAAAGATACTCAGTAGGGGAAAAGCTGAATAGAAGCACAGAGCTCTTTACAAATACTCTTAGATAGCTAGAGAGACCCAGTGCTACAGTGAAGCATACTGAGAAAGGCAATGCAAACGTAATCAAACGTGTAGCAGGCTATGAAAAGGAGGAGGAAATGGGTAGTAGAAGGAGAAGACTTAAGAGAAACATCCACAACTAACCTGCTGACATACAATGTTTCTTTAACTACATGAAGAAATTCTAACAGGATTAGCAAAAACTCAGTAATGGGAGAAGTCTAGCATCAATAGATGCCCATTAACAGGTAGTAGTAAAAAAATTAATGCGGCAGACAAAGTGGAAGCATTTATTAATTATTCTTACTAATACTTGTAAAGAAGCAGGATCACGTTCTTTCAGTAGAGGAAGATAAGTCTGTACTCTGTAGCTTGCTAGTGACCATGGAGCATCTATGCCAAGGCTATCTGTGAGACACTTGGGCTGCTTACCAATGCACATACATGTGGGGGCTCCTGACTTAGCAGGATGTAGTCGAGCTGGGAGTACAGAGGAGAAAAGCGTAAAAAGGCTTGGCTTCAGGAGCAAAGCAGTTCCACTCAGAATCAACCCCAGCGTTGATCTGAACAGATCCCAGTGTAGATTTGAACAGCTGCTGCTCAGGGTCTGCAGCTATCAGACTGACCAGTGGGAAAGGGAAGGGTAAGCAGAGGGATTCAGGTCACCTGGTGAGCTGAGCTCATTCAAAGAGCTCAAACAGACAACTGAAGGGAGCTTTGGAGGTTGAAGGAGAAGGAAAACAAGCTGCATCCAGGGAACGGGATGCACAAGGCAGCAGGCTGCCCGAGTGCACAAGGGACTCGCACACAGCTCCAAAGCAAATCAGTGCAGGCTAATGCAAGCTTTGGCTCAGTGACCGGCGTATCAGGGAGGTGATCTACCCAGCATGACACTGCCAGCATGGGGGCTGTTAAGAAGCAAGAAGGGTAAGGACAGGGACAAAAAATGTAGCGTGTACTAAGGGTAATTTAGCAAGGAAAGACAGAAGCAGCAGCAATGGATGACAAGAAGTAGTTAGACATGGTCACAACAGGAAAAAAGTCCTAGATTTATTTCTGAAGGTAAGGAACCACCAGAATAAATCACCACAAGCTGATTCTTTTGGTGTTGTTGGACAAAGGACGGATTTCTTCCTGAAAAATCTCCCTAGCTGGACAACTTACTGGACTGAAGAAGGGGCAGCAAGGCCTCTGGCCTACAGTGTGCAGCAGCTCAACTCAGGGATCTCACAGTCCTACCGGCTACTCTCCTGCTGCTGGATGGAGGCGTGGGGAGAAGGTCTAAGGTAGAACAGCCCCGTGGTGCAAATGGAAGCCACCCTGAATCTTGGTAAGAGAGATGGGCCAGGCACTGGGCCACTGCTGTTGCACTCTGTGTGTCTTAACAGGACTCGTTCTTGTCTACGAGCCACAAAAAGCAGCAGCCACACAAAAGCAAAATGAGTCCCTCCACTGCATCTGATCCGAGCTCTCTCCTCTTCTGAAGAGCCACTGTCAGTTCCCAAGAGACAAACTGGACATAAAACCCCATCCACACAAGAGCTGTCTGGCACCAGACCTGGCTAAACAACAACTCGGAAGGCAGTAACACACTCAGCCCTCTGGATCTCTCTCTCCGGGCTGGCCTGGACAACTGTCTCTTTGTAGGGATCTCCAGGAGCAGTGAGAAGAGGCCAGGCACAGCACAGGAGAGCAGCCAGTCTGCGCTCCGCAGGCCTCCTGGGCATTGCAAGGCAGAGCAGCCAACCTTTCCCACCTTTGCAGCCTTTCTCAACCTTTCTCCAGCCCACGGAGCGAGCTCGCAGTACCAGCCCCACACTGCACAGAGCCACCCAGAGATGGATGGAGAGGAACCTCAAAAGATGAGAAACCTCCTACGTGCCCCAGAGCTCTCCAGGGTCACCCTATGGTGGCGGCAGCAGTGTGAAGGGACAGCCACGAGGTCCTTGTAATGCATGTACCGGAGCTTCTGCATCATCCTACAAAGACGAGAGGAACCAGCAGCTGGCACAGCCTGCAGGAAGGCCTGACCCAGGAGGCAACACTCATAAAACCGGAGCACGAGCAGGTTTGTGACAACCTTGGACGGTGCCACACAGGCAAAGGCTCCCTGGCATCTCCCAGGGATGTAACTAAGGAATGAGATTATGGTGCGACTCCCCTGCTCCCCACCCAAACAAGGGTCTCTCAAGACACAACAGGGGAGGGTGCTCTCTACAGCTACATCACCAGACAAGAGAGGGTCACACAGCAAACTTACTCTGGAAACTAGCAAGAGAGAGATCTCCTGGGCACCCGGGGGGAGGAGAGAAAGAGAGAAGAGTGCCATTAAAACAGAGATAAGGCATCGTTCCCTGCAGGAAAGGGCTTAGGAAACATCTCCACAGGTCCCCTGCCCATGCCAGATTGCAGCATCCTGTGCCCCTAGTACCCACTAGGCACTGACCTCCAGGAGCAGTACCCACTAGGTAAGGTCTAACACAAAATTATTTCCCCCTTCTGCTGGGAATGTCTCCAACCAGGCCAAGGCATCACAAGAGGGAAGTTGGAGACCTGCTCTTGCGTTTGAGAAAGGGACTTTCCTCTCGCTACCTTTCTTGGCTGCAGTAGAGCCAGGGAAGCCCTCATTTGGCAACAGCGCTGACAGCAGAACTGCCACGCCAAAGGCTCTGCAGGCTCTGAGACAAGTGCACAACTAAACACGCCCGGCTCACAAACCTAACCAGTGCCCTGCCTCTCTGGGCACCTGCTCCCTCTCCCAGGGACATCTTGGCACCCTTGCCAATGCTCCTCATATCAGCTAGGCATGGTAGAAATCAGAAAGCCTTCAGTCATGTTGGGATTTGGGGGTAAATCTTTGGTAAAGATTCAACCCTGGATGCTTCACCTCTCCCTTGAAGGGCAGAACTCCTCCTAGCATTAGCTCTAATCCACTGCCCTGCTTGCAAGAGAATCACCAGCCCAAATAGTGGGACTGGAGAAGTCCAGGAAAGGAAGAATCAGGCCTGGAAATTTGGGGCAGGTTCCCACCTATTTTGGCAGCCAGCTCACAAGCTGACCTGACCTCTAGGGATGCCCATGGGGAAAGAGACCAGTCCTCCCTCACCACCCTTCAAACCTGAGGTGGCCACTCACTCTGCAGGCTGGGGAGGCTGGCATCCTCAGGCTTCGTTTTCAGCAGGTGTGGGAGCCGCGTGTATCTGTACCCGAAGCCACAGCCCTGAAAAGAGAGATGAGGAAGGACCTCAGAGGATGGAAAACAGCACGGGGCTTTGCTACAACTGGAAAGTGAAACACCCCATGTCCCACCCTGCAGACAGGGTGGCAGAGAGAGGAGCAGGTATGTTCCTTACCCGCCACAGCCTCACGAGGATCCAATTGGTCTGCGCCCACGGCCGCTGCTCGTAGGGAGCCAGGAGGTTCCTCATCATGGAAATTCGCCTACCGGACAGAAGAGGCAGGTAGACATAAAGGGACCAGAAGATTAAACAGCATGCACAGAAGGAGCCGTGGAGCCAAATCATGGCACAACGGCTGGCACAGGGATGAACGGAGGTTCCCCAAGCACCCTGCTGCAGCTCCTCTGAGCTCCTTGGTAGCTTGCCTGCTCCCCCAGCCAGCCTTGCCCACCACCCTAGCCCTGCTGCAGCCCCCGAGGGTGAGACAGGGCAGCACTTACTGATCCTCTGGGATCCTCTCAACAGCTCGCAGTGAGTGGGGGTAGCAGACATAGCTGGCCAGCGCCTGCATCAGGGAGTCCCGGATGTCTATGGAGAAAGCAGAAGGGCTTAGGCCAGGCAATGAAGGAGATGCTACATGCCAAGGAGCACCCCAGCACCAGAGGCTGGGAGAGACTGGCCTCAAGGAGAAAGACAACCCTTATTTAGAGTGAACCCTCTCTGGACTTGTTCTGCAGTTAACACCAAATTGTTGGCACCAGATGATGCACTTGAGGGACAGGCTGCCAGAGGGACCTACATGGGTTGGAGAAACGAGCCCTCAGGAAGCTTATGAAAGACCAGAGTAAAGGCTGAGTCCTGTATCTATCCCTGAATGATAGAAGTTGGGCCCAACTGGCTGGGGAGCAGCTCTGCTGCAAATGACCTGAGACTCGAGGTAGACAGCAAGCTGTTCACGAGCCACCTGGCAGCATGGGGAGGAGTGCAGCCAGCAGATCTAGGGATGTAATTATTCCTCTCTACTCAGCACTCATTAGACCACAACTACACACTGTGTCCCCTTGTCAGGAAAGCCATAGACTAGAGTGAGTTCAGCAGAGGGCTGCCTAGATGGGCAGGGGCTGGAGCACTTGCTCTGCAAGGAGAAGCCAAAGGAACAGAGTTTGTTCAGCCTGGAGAAGAGACATCTTTGGGGGAACAGAAATCTTTCAGTCAGACTCTTTACAGTGGTACATGGCAGGTGGACAAGACACAACAGGCATAAATCAAAACAAGAGATGTTCACATTGGATTTATGGAAAACCTTTTCCTCCATGAGGGCAGTCCAGCACTGAAACAGGTTTTCCTTGAAGGCTGTGCAGTCTCCATCCTTGGAGGTTTTCAAGAACAGACTGGATAAAGCACTAAGCAACCTACTCTGTCTTCATCGTTCACCTGTTTTGAGCAGGTGTTTTGACCTCCTGAGGTCCCTTCCAGCCTGTATCCTTGATTCCTGCTTGATTTATGCTTTGAGTCACCTGCACCTTTTGTGCTGCAGAAATCCCAGTGATGAGCTGGGAGAGTCTGAAGGAGCAGGTTTCTCAAAGGTGACTGACAAGCAGCTCTGGGTTTTGCAGTGGGAATGCATGCCTGGAGTCTTAACTTGACCCCCTCAGGAAGACTGTATGTGCTAAAGAATGAAGGGAAAGACAATTCTGGTAGAAGGGCAGGGTTATTTCTAAATCTAGATGACTTGACTGGAGATAAGGACTTTTATGACCTCCTGAGGAAGGAGGATACATGTGCCTTTATGCATGACTACTATGTCACAGCAATAAGACAGCCTAGGGCTACCAGAACAAAACAGGTTCCCAGGTAGCTGGAACTAAAAATGTTGGATCATTCAGTGTTTAGGATCTACCTGGGGATAATGGGTCATACATACTAAGCAGGTAAAGGAAGGAAACACTAAAACTTGTCTCCTGAAGCAGTGGTTTTCCCACAAATTTGGTCAAGATCAGTGACTGGCATTTTTGCAGAGCTCTCCTTTTGTTACCAAAAGGTTGTGGTGCTCTGGCGATCTCTGCACAGTCCATGTGTGCTTGTGTCTGTTTGCCTGCTCCTGTTCCAGCTCAGGTAAAGCAGGAGCTCTCCCTCCCAACTAATAAGAAGAGCATGCCCATGTCCAGGCAGCTGAGGAGTAGCACTAGCCTTGACATCCAAGCAGCTGGACACACGTCCTGTTCTCAAACTGGGGGCCTCGGAATCTAATCCCGGAATAAGCAGGACACACCAGGCAAGGGCAGTGCCCAGCCTCTGTCTGCACATGGAGGCACAGAGCACTCAATGGATTTGGCACACAGATCCCAACAGATGTCTGGTGAGCCACCAACAGCAGCATCAGCCAGATCTGCAGCACTTCACCCCAGAGCAGAGGAGAGCAGCTTCACCCGTGCCCACGATCCTCGAGTCTGCGAAGTGCTTGGCCAGGATGGCAGCAAGGCGCATCAGCGTCTCTTCGTAGCCTGCAAAGAGAAGGAGGGAGGTCACAGGATGGGCCAATGGGCAGCCTCATGTCCCCAGGTGTCTTGCAGACCCAGGAAAGGCTGTGGGATTTACTGTGTTACGTGTAAATTTGCGGGTCAGTTGAGTGCCTAGTAGTGAAAACAGAGCTGGGAAAACACATTCATGTTCCACCAAGCCTCCTGCCACAACCTGTGGAGTCTAAGAGAGTCAGAGAGTAGGGGAGAAATGTTGGCCTAGTGCAGAAAGGGTTGGACAACACACATACCACCCTAGACCTACCCAAAGAGCCAATGTCAGCCTTGCAGGCCCTGAGGAAATCTGCTACAGCTTAACTCCTGCTGTTCCCTGAACAGCAAGCGCCGTCCTCACTCAATGGATGTGAGAACATTAGCTACACCTAGTTGGTGGGAACAAAAATCCTTCCTACCTTTGTAGGCTCTGGAAGACACAGAACAATTTGCTAAGAGGTTGCTGAGATTGCTCAGTCAAACAAGACCCTGGGTGAGGAGGATCAAGTCTCATGGGACTGGGCTCACAGCTACATTTTTAGCTGCTTTGCAAGCTGCAGACCACAGGTAACAGAACCATGAAGCACGCACTATGAGGAAAGACAGAAAAGCTTTTTTATCAGCTAGCTACAATAGGGCAGCATGGCTTGCAACAAGCCTTCGAGCCTACCCTCCAACTGCCCACACTTCTGTTTACAGTGGTCAGCACGGGCAAGCAAGCCAGGGCTGCTCAGCTAGATCTTGGATCCTTCAATTTTGGGAGCACAAAGTAGCAGAGCAGGAAGTCCTCCACGCCAGGATCACAGGACAGGGGACAGGCTCACGTACACGGAGACGGTGTGCTGAGAATCAGCTGCCTGTTCTGCAGCTGGAGATGGCAACTAGCTAGAAAAGCTCAGCTTTCTCCTGCCAGGAAAAGCACAGAACCTGCACTGGGGAAACTCAGCTAAATGCAGGCTGATGGCATCAAGGAGGTGGTTGTCTCTGTAGGACAGTTCCATAGGTTGCCTCTATAGTAACCCAAACTGCAGGGAGGGATGCGAAAGCAATTCCACTCCCTGAGCTCACAACATATCTCCCATGGTCAGAGATCATCAGAGATCAGTCACAGTAGTCGGTGGCAGGCACTGCCAGGGGGCAACTACACCCTGCCACATCCCAACCCATTTCTGATGCCTCCTTAGAAACAAAATTCACAGCCACTAGCGTGATACTCCCTGCAGTAAACACGGCGATAACTCTGGGCAAGGCATAGGGCTCCCTGCCCAAGAGGCTACGTGCACTCAAGGGACAGCACTCTGTGCCTGCCCCACAGCACACAGACAACACCCCAGTGAAGCACAGCACAGCAAGGGACAGTGTCCAACTCCTACTTCACCTGCACACTGTGGCTTTACTTAGCCTTCATTAGTCGGGATCAGAACAGGCCCCCTAGGCCCTTACCTGGAAGTTCTTCCATGCTGTTGACCGGGCTGAAGTAGTTCTTGAGTGCACTGTAGCTGTTCATAGCCACGCTGAGGTAGAACTCTGGCATGAAAGCAAAAAGCGAGCCCGTCCTGTCGCCGTGCTCGATGGTGCGGATGCACACGCGCAGCAGCCAGTATATGTCCTGCATCTTCTCCTGCCAAGGAGAACACAATCATCCCCAGTCAGTTTTGTCCAGCTACTCTTGGGAAAAACGCAAGTGTCAGCATCATGCCTGAGCCTCAGAAATGGTTCAGTGTCTGAGAGGTTCCTCAGGCTGGGGATCTAAGTTCATTAGCTGGCCTTGTGCTCTGCTGGGTCTCTCACAGAGAAGTTGGATAGAAGTCACAGAAAGCTGGGTGGAAGGGATAGCCAGAGAACTCTACACCAACTATATCACCAGCACATCTTTATATCGGCTCTGGCTTTGTCTATCTGACTCTTGAAACGCTCTAAGGACTACGCTCACCACAGCAGGCCTGGTTGCCTGTGTTATATTATACGTTGGCCAAAGGGAGACAGGCATGAGAAAACTCAGGATAAAGCTATTGGGGAAAAAAAAAAACCCTAATCTTTTGTAAGAATTAACACATCAGAACAGAGCGAAAGTTCATACAAACTCAGATCTTTGTATTAGGTGACCACAACCTTTGGGATTCTGCAACAAGCATTCAACTGGTTACACCATCCTGAGGTCTTTTATTTCTATAGCAAAAGCTTGGGGTTCCTAAGTTAGATGCAGGGAATTTAAGGGCATCTATGTAACTTTGATCTTATAAAAATGAGCAGTAAGAAAGACAAAAAAGTTATTTCGTAACCTGTAATGCCAAGAAGTAGCATGAGCAGCGTGCAAAAAAATGGCAGGAAGATGGCTAAACTTCCAACTGAAGGAAAATCAGAGGTGCAGATAACTGGTTGTGTTTGCTTGGTGGTGCTTCTGCACCACAGCAATGCCTTCTCTGGGAGGTTTCCATGGGTTTGTGCTGTAAGTTAGATCAAAACGTGTAAATCGACTACAGGACTAAAACACGTGCATTTCAACACTGATCATAGAATCACAGAATCATAGAATGCCTAAGGTTGGAAGGGACCTCTAAAAGTCATCTAGTCCAACCCCCCTGCACACACAGGGTCACCTAGAGCACGTGGCACAGGGCTGCATCCAAGCGGGTCTTG
>JAWLRI010000286.1:558609-574363 GCA_034781795.1 Crypturellus tataupa
CAGTTGGTTATCCCATCATAGAAGGCTATCAGGTTAGTCAAGCATGATTTCCCTTTTGTGAATCCATGCTGACTAGTAATGCACATCTCTGATGCACATCTCTGCTCAACAGTTCCCTCCAGGAGAAAAAACAACTGTTCAAGCAATGATAAAAAAAGCAGCAACTGGCTTTATTAAGACTTGATAACCTCAGAAAGTCACACCAATTATTGCCAAACTAGATTAAAGCCTACACCAAGAGAACACATATTGTGCTTATATGCACAATATGACAGACCAATACTGTGTCATAACCAAGTAAGCTCCTATCCTGGCACCAAAACCCGGGGCAGAAATCATCCTCCCACAGAGTTTTTGAACACGGCTTTAAAGCTGCTTTGAAACTAAGATTGTTTTAAGCTGTAACTCAACCTTTTGCCTAACCTATTGTGAGCTGAATCTCTCAGCTCATAATAAATTAGTGACTAATTCCCCAAAGGAAGGAGCAGCCTTTCCCACGTTCTGACACCTTGGCAGAGCCCTTGGCTTCACCTACAGACAGAGCAGAACCTGTCTTCTCCTCATCAGCAACAGCTGCTACACTCATCCGGATGTATCCTTCCACCGCACACAAGTCACTGGGATGCCAGAGGCTGCAGGTCTTCCTTGAGCAGTATTTTATATATATATATATATATATATATAAAAAAATAATATGCTGATTATATATCAGTAGAGTACTGATTATATATCAGCCAGAGATATGAGCTGGGTTTCTGCATGGGCCACCACAGTGTTAACTGCAATGCACAAGTATTAATGCTCCTCAGCCTTTCAAAAGCAGGCCAAGAAGAAGGTCTATTTGCTGGCAAACACAGGATGTGCTAATGTAGCTGGAGAGTTTCCGTGGAGCTGCACTGTGCCTTGCACTCCTGCTCTGCAAGTGAAGGTGGAAAGGGGTGAGAAAACAGCTTGTGAGTTGTATCAAGCACTGTTATCTGCCCCTGCATCTCTTCCCCTGCCTCTTCACATCCTGGGACACATGCGGAGGCTCCTGCCACTGCAGGTTAAGGGAAACACGTTCCCTCCCCCAGCACAGAAAGCCTACAAATGCAGACAGGACAAGCAACACATGAGGCAGGTGGGAAAGGTGAGATCTCCATAGCATACGAGTACAACCTGCTCACAAAAACAGACCAGAGAGTTTATCCTGGAAGGAGATGGCATATGCAGGGAAGAAAGGATGAGCTGTGCAAACAGTCACGGTCTCACTAAATGAAGAATGTGCTTTCCCAAGCGCATGGGAACCCAGGTGAATAAGGGCAGAACATCTGAACAACAACAAAAAAACCTGAGACGTCATGTTGGCAAGGATCCTGCAGATTGCAGAAGGGCAGCGGTAGTAAGAATGCTCTCTGAAGCAGAGCAGAGCTCGGTGAAATGGTCACAGGAGCCTCTATCCTCTACTCACTCCCTAGGAACTAGATCTCTGACCCAACTCCTCTGTCTGTGAGGCAGAGGCCTGATTGCCCAGTGCAGAACCTGCAGCCCCATGCACAGATCACACTGGGCTGAGTTGTAATGAATATTAATAGACCAAACGTGGGACAAGAAGGGGCCCATGCCTGGGAAGAACTCTCCCAGCAACATGCACGAGCTCCACAAAGCATCAGCCTTAATCTAACATCAGGGATGATGGCACTTGTAGCACATGAGCTGAGCAGCACAGATGCAGAGACACGTTGGCTCAGGTCCCTCCCCAACTGCTCACACAAAGCTCCTGCCCACCTTTGAGTAGATGGTGACATTGATCCAGGCAAGGCGACGACTTAGGTGATTGAGCTTCTCGGAGAACACCTTCTGGCTCTTCAGCAGTTCCTCATGGATGTCTCTCCTCTGTAAAAAGGTACAGAGAGGTGAGAGTAGACACCATTCTCTCATCTACATTACTCTGGACAAATAACGCAGAGGCAAACACCACCTTGGGGCTGCATAGGGAATGCTGGAAGAGACAAAAGGGTGAGCAGCTCTAGAGAGGAGTGGAAATCAGTGCTATAACCAGAGCCCACAGGGCCTGCTGTTGGGCTGATGTGACTAGCAAGTTTAGTGTCGACTACTGTCAAAGTTGTTTTTTATAGGCTTCATCAGAAAGATTGCGCTGGAACTGGATGGAAGAGTCCTGAGCCCAAGCTTGGAGTCTATTTCCTACTTGTTTTTTAGTGAACCTTTCATTGTGAATGGCAGATCCAAGGAAGACACCACCAGGAAGTGATGTGGTTGTAATTCCAAAGGTCTCTCCTGCATAGGAAGGCTTTCCAAATCCTACACCACATTCTTCATGTGTTCCCAGACCCCCAAGAAGATGCCTGCAGCACATAGAGATTTGGAAGCTGCCTCAGCCTGTCTGTGACAAGCAAAGCAATTGCCACCTTCATTCCCTCGGTTCCTCAAGGCAGAGGTACAGTGGGTTGGCACACCATGAAACATGGCTGCTGGTTATGAGCCTGGATTACTCTACCGAGGGCTAGAAGTCAGCTGCTCTTCTTCATGCTCTTTGTTCATGTATTGAAATGCTACCAAAGGGAATTGGGAGACCAAAGATACTCACTCTCTTTGGGCAGCGGCTGATTTTTTCCTCTGTGTCTTTCAATGCCATAGCGTATTCATTCACATCATCTGACACACCAACCATCTGGAAAACAGGCAGACTCCAGCAACACAAACATTTTCCCCCCGTCCCTTAGATAAGTAAGGGAGCAGCCTGTTCCCCCAAGGGGGTGGGAGGAGAAGGAAAGGGCCTGCACACCAGCTTGGCAAGCAGAGAACAGAGATAGAGCTCAGAAACACAAAGGCTAGGAAGATGGATAGGAGCTCAGGGCGTGCTGCTTACCTTCCCAAGCTGCTGGTGGACACTGAGGTTGTACATCATCACTATCCCATCCAAGACTTCCAGGAGGGAGTTCTCTGTGATGGGCTGCTCCGGCTCCTCTGGGGGTCTGCCCAGTAAGAGACCCTCATTTCCATGGCTGCCTTCAACTGCAATCCATTCCCAAGACAGGAGAGAAGTTCTCAGCAGGGCATTTTGGCACCTCAGCTTCTGCCTGCACCTCTTTGAAGCTCGTGGCCAAAGCTGTACTTTCCTGTAGTACAGTGCTCCCTTCCAACCCACACAACCCATCAGTCACACAAACACCCCCTTCCCACCACTGCCTGGCACACATCAGTTTGCAAAATCTCTCTGGATAAACCCAGGTCATGAAAGCTCCACTTGGCTGCACTGCTTGCAGAAACCAAGGCTGCATCTCCCAGCACACAGGGAGTTGCAGCACTATCAGCATCATGTACAGGAGAGCAGAGTGACCAGCAAAGGACTTGTGTGTCCCAGCTTGCTCTGGGAAGGCAGTAAATTGTCTGATAGTCTCTTGAGCATGCTGGAAACTAGAAGAGACCATTCTGCCAGGACTAGCACGCAGCGGGTTACTCACTGTCCTCCTCCGTGCGCTGCTCCACGCTTAGCGTGCGCACTTTGATCTTCTCCAGGGCGCCAAGCGGCCGCCGCGGGTTCATCAGGCTGACTGCTGCTGTGCTGAGGAAACGGTTGGCACGGCCCAGGGTCGGGGAGCTGAGCCAGCCGGGTCTCGCAAGAGCTCCACCAATGGCCAGCGCAGCGGAAGGACGCTGAGACTGGGAGGAAATTCAAGGAGAAACAGTTCTAGTTGTTGGACTGCCCACTGCTCCCCACTTGCTCCTACAAGGATCTCAATACAGATGCTCAGTGACCACTGGACAGGGAGCTGACACTCTGCCCCAACACAGACAGGCCAACAGCACAAGGTTAACCAATCTGTGCCCCTTCCTCTAGGTGCACATCAGCAACAAGCAGTAGATCAGCACAGCAGGAAGTTATTGTGTCTACAGTTGTCTTGCACCTCTACAAATGCAAGCACCAAGAACTGTCTTGGAGGGGGAAGAAGCCTATTCATATCAGTGGGTTGTGATGGTGCACAGCAAAGAAAACTGTTGCTCAGATTTAGTCCCATGAGCTGGTTACAGTCCTGAGACAGACACTAATTTCATAGAACAAAGATTTTCTAGCCAGAGGCCAAGCTTGCTAGCACAAGGGGTTTAACTCTGCTCATGATTCACATCACCTTGCTCACCTGGGCTGCTGACATTGCTGATTCCTCATCTTCATCAAGATCATCCATAGTAACTGCCTGCAGCTCTGCAGGGTCAATCACGACATTGGCCTTTGCAGCCAGGTCATCTGTACAGAGCATATCAGAGCAGTCATGAGTGCAGGAGCCACTTCTGGCGTCACAAGAAGCAGTTCTAGGCTTGTCCTCTTCCCTGCTTCTTTGCAGTAGAGAAGTAGTCAACCAAGTTAGATGCTGTGCCAGAATGGGCTCCCTTTCCCCCCAGCTTTTTTATATGGAGCAGGCATGTCCTTGTTAACACAGCAGAGACCAAGCAGCAGCGGGTGCTGCTCATCTCAGACTCATTTCGATTCCTGCTCCTGCTACCAACAAACAGGAATAACCACACGAACTAGGAGACAACTATCAAGGCCAAATCGAACCAGTATATGGAAAAGGGAACTCAGTAGCTAAGGCCATTTATTAGGACTCCAGTTTTTCAACAATGTTCCACCACGTTTCCAAGTTACTAGGACTGCAGATCTCCTCAAAGACTCTTAGCAAGAACCACTGGCCTGACCGTGTCCTTTACTCCATAAGCCTATCTCCAAAACTGGTCAGGAGGAACTTGGCAAGAGACAGGAGGATATTGCTTGGTTCTTGAGTTAAGCAGCCAACCTTGAATAGTCAGAGCTCAACTTGAGAGAGGGAAGATGGTTCTAATCTTGGAAGCTCACTGGGGAAGGAGAAGAAGTATTTGAGCTGAAAACAAGCGTCACATTAGAATCATAGAATCACAGAATGCTTAAGGTTAGAAGGGACCTCTACAGCCAGAAACCATAGAAGAACTAAGTCAGACAAGAGGTTCTTTAGCACAATTTAGCAGAATTCCCCAGCAGAATTCCTCCCCAGCATGTCCCAAACAGGACTTAGGGTGCAGGTATTAGACATCCTGAAGAGTACTCACCTTTCAAAGTCTTCTTGAGATGAGACAGCAGACCTCCAAGTCGCTGAAGGTCGAAATAATCCACCTTCCCATTATAGAAGAGCTGAGGAGGGACGTATGCCTCTAAAGCAGAGAGGGAAGAGTTTGTTCTGTGACTCCCAGCCACAAGACCCACATACACACCAGCAACAGAGCCTGGGGTGCAACCTGGAGCCATGCTGCACAACAGCTTTTGCTGTTGGAAAAGCACAAGCCATCAACACAGAAGTGATTTCTGCAGCGAAGCCAAGCATTAGCGCCACACAGAAACAGAAGCAACTGATGGCCAAAAGCAGCCTCCCTCTGGTCACTTCCTCCTTCCCAGCCACAGACATCGAGGAAAACCAGATCATTAGAAAACTCGGCAGCTCTCCACTTCGCTGTTCCAGCGATCCCAGGCTCAGCCATGGGTATCTTAAGGCAATTTTGGGGCTCTTTGGGCCCCAAGCAGCACATCAAGGAAAGGCTTAGCCTAAAGTAAGAAAAGGGAACATCATGCAGTAGGGTAGGTAGCAGGACAGGCAAGGCTGCCTGCCTTGATGATGGGAAAACAGCTGGCGCTGACATGGCTTCCCCTTAATCCCACAGTCCAGAAACCACAGACAGATTATCTCCTCCTAAACTTTGACTATGGGATCACCGAACTGTCCCCACACACAGCAATAATATTGAACTCTGCTCCACAGCATTCAGAAGAAAGTGGCAAATAGTACATGCATTCCTCTGCAAGCCTCAGAGGAACTAACTGGAACAGATCTGGACCTTAACTGGAACACATCTGCACACAGGAATTCAGCAGGGCAACAGGAACTACTGGCACAGGGTTACAGAAGGCCACAGGATCCATACAGAGCCCAAGACTTCCAGCATTCCAGAGAGGTCTCCCAGGAGGCAACCCCCCATGCCACCTACAGAAGTATCCTCAGACCTTCTCCAGGCCTCACCTTCGCTGCTCAGGGCGGCAGGGCTCTTTGCCTTGTGGCCATCCCAGAAGAAACGCAGGGCGGCGATGAGCCGGTGCAGGAAGCACACCATGTACTCCGGAGGGCACAGCACGGTCAAGTTCTAGGGCAAAGAGGGATTTTAGCTGCATGTTCCATTCCTTTCCTCTAAAACTGCGGGTCACACACAAAGCTGCTCCCAAGGACCACCTTCCCACAAACCACAACAAGGAGAAGCTTCCTGGATTCTAGCCTCAAATCTTCTCCCTCCTCTGCACTTCCAGCCATCTCCAGACCTGATCCAGTGGAAGCAGCCCAACCAAATGCATAGGACTTCCCAGCCCAAAGATGCAGAGAATATTTAGGGTGAGGTTTGTGGGAGGGGCTGGCCCTCTGACTTACCCCTCTGTTGCTAGCATTTTCCTGAAGAAACTTGCGGAATTTGTTTAGGAAGATGTATCTGGAGGCTTCCCCCTGGGAACACAAACCATGAGGTGAGCTCCCAAGGAATGAGATATTTACCCACCTGCCTGGACTCTGAAACATTTGCCTCGTATGACATTCATCCTGGGCATTCATTCAGGGTTGAGGCACTTAAGCCAGAGGAACCCAATAATCTCTGGGTGTACAGTGAAGCACAAGCTCTTACCCTGCCTGAACTTCCTGAGAAATGTGCTGTATTTATCTGAGAGTGCCACATTTGGCAGGAGAAGGTAACTATCCCAGTCTGCACCATTGCTGGAGAGCCCAAGAATGCCTCACTGGCTTTTGTTATGCAATCAAGTGCTGGGTTTTCTGAAGTCCCTGCTGCAATCTACTGGTTATAGCCAGTAAATCTTCAGTTGTGCCCAGCTGGATGCGTCCTCCGAGTGCCTCAGCAGAAGATCTACATTTCTACAACTGACATTTCTTTTGTGACTTGTATTAAATGTCAGAGTAGGATGTATTGTAGTCAAGACTGCAATTGCTCAGTTCAATAGAGACCCAATGCTGGCCTAGATGAGATTCATATTACCAGTGAATCCTGGCAAAGCTTCTGACCCTCCCTTCACACAGAGCCTGGTCTCTGCAATTCAACCTGCCTGAATTGACCAATTTGAGAACTGATCCCAAGGACCGAAGGTCTCCACAGTGGAGATACTGCACCAAAATATCTACTGATCACTTACCCCTCCTCTGTCTTTATTGTTGAGCAGCAACTTCAGAATCTGAACCTGGAGACCTTCCACCACTAAAATCGGGACAAACCAGTCAGCCATCGGACAAAAAGCACCAGAGATCATCGACCCACATTGATCCCGAGCATCCTGCCCCCATGAGAAACGCAGCTTCCTCAGAGCAGGCTGCCCAGGAAGAAATGGTGCCAACCGAATGTTAGTCCCATACTGTGAGAATTTCTCCACTTAGCAATAAATCCAACGATAGCTGATAAGCAACATCTCTAAAAGAGAGCTTTGTTTTTGCTCATGTACCATAGCAGGGTGCTACAGATGGGTGCAGCAAGTCCCAACACCGCAGGGACATAGCTAGGCTCCTACTTCTGCAGCACAGCCCGTTGTGACAAGAATGTATGTGGACTTCAGGTCACAGAGGGGATTTTAAAACAGCTCCGGGACCGCTCCCTTTTGCGACACAAAAGCTATGGGAGCTATGTAGCAAATGGCAAAGCTTAGCAAATTTCCTTCCCTCTCCACAGACCTTCAATGCGTTTCTTGAGCCGCTGGCAGCCTCTTTCATAGGCCCGTCGCCTCAGTCTCTCTTCGGAGGTCTCCTCCTTCACCTCCTTACTCTCCTTGCCCTGGTGGGGGGACAGACACTGATTAACAAGAGATCACTGCAGAGGGAATGTCCTCACTTCAGAGGGAGCAGAAATTCAATTAAAGAACGTGCATGTGGGCAGCAAATCTAAACAGCTTCCCAGGCCATTGGATGACCACGGAGGAGGTAGCTTTTCAGTAAGCAAAAACCCAAGCTGTAGCTTCTGAGACAGAGAGGTTCACTTCCAAATCTGCTGCCAGAGAGGATTGTCCCTCCCTCCCCTATCCTGAGCAACAAATTCTAAACCTCCCCTCTAAGGAAAAAATAAAGACAACAGGACAAGAAAGAAGAGACAGCACAGAAAGAGCTCTTCAGAGTCAACCAATGCTTCCACAGTTGGGAAAATATGGGGCATCCAACTTCTTCAGCAAGAAAGCAATTGGACAGATGCCTCTATGGCCACAGCAAGCCATGAAATTTCTTTAGTCTCCCTACTGTGAGATTTGCTCTTACTCACCTCTTTGGTGAAGCGATTTGGCCACCACGTGGTGGGAATAAGCTCCTGCAAACCAGCCTCCTCCACACGTAGAGGGCTCTTAATGTAGAAGAACACAACAGAACGGAGTACATCAAAGCTGTGGCAAAGTTAAAGTAAGCACAGAAACTGCTTGGGAAAGTGTGCACAGTGCATTTTCACAACTGTAACGCGAGACCCCTTTCCAAACAACCACTCAAAGCTCTGCAAAGTCCAGAGATGCCTTGTCCTGAGAGAAGCCCCATGCAGCTGCCCAAATGACTCCGTAACTGAACTGCTCTGAAAGTGGTTTTGCTCTAAGATCATTAGGGTGGCCAGCCAGGTAGAAATGAAGTCCTTCTTCTTAGGAGGATGTGACCTCTAAGGCACCAGTTCTCTGTCCTTAAAGCAGCACTTTGCAAAGAATGGTATCAGGTAAACAGAGGAGACCTGAGAGGTGACCTCTCAAAGATGGAGTGTTTCCCCCTCTCAAGCCCTGAATATCCCTCCTTGGCTGCACTACTGCGGGCAGGGAGAATTGAGAGCAGAGGAGATGCAAAGGATACAGAACATTGCTGAGCAGGTATTTCCTGGATTTCTCATGCTTCAGGACTGCAATGGTGAGACGGAGGTAGTGAATCTAAAGGAAACAAGAGAAGCAAAGCTGATTCCATATACAAATGAGGACACAGCCCTCTAATATAACATGACAGAACTGACATTGCTGGATCAAATGGCTGCAGATGGTTCAAAACATTAGCTACTTTTGGACAAGGAGACAGCACACAACAGAATTCTGGCTAGCCACAGATTCCTGGAGATTTGGAAATGCAACTCACTTGTAATCCCAGGTCTGGGATGATGGGGGAGAACCTGTAAGCCCGTAGCAGAGACATCAGTAACTGCTTGAGGCACTCATGCACTTCATACTCCTGAGAAAAAAAGAAACACATTAAACAGTAATAACAAGGAGTGAGGAACAGGCCTTGCCTGCAGCGTTGGAAGGATGTAGCACCCACTTCTGAACTGAAAGGCAGGTGCTCCAAATCAACAGTGTTTGTCCGTTGGAATCCATGAGAGGGACTTTTGCCTGAGCAGAAGTTTGTGCTACCACTCTCCTACAAGGAAACAAACTTCTGCACTAGTAAAACCAACCCCGTAGACTTCCACCATAAGTCAAAGTCCCATATCTAATTCAACTGGGTTGAAGCAGCCCCATCTCCGTATCTTCCAAATCTACCCAGCACATAGCACTGGCAGAGCTAACCCAGAAAGAAAATACAAGTCACTCCTGCGTAAATGAGGCAATGGCCAGAGGCCCCAAAAGGCAGCACTTCCAACCCCGAGCCAACCAGCAAGAGAAGAGCTGACCCTCCAAGCAACATGGCAGCTCTGCCAGGACCTTTTGGCTTCACTTCTAGGAGAGCAGGTATGAAATTTTTCAGTGAAACTTTCATGATAGCTGGAAAGGCCAATGCCCACTTCTATTAACTGTTACCAAAAGCAGACGTAGCAAGAACAAGCACCCCAAAGACTAGTGCCCAGCCACCAAGCAGATCCTGGCAGTGACAGGCTCTGGGAAAAGCCCCAGCATACAGGCAGCAGCAGCTTCCCCGTGACTAGCAAACACCAGCTCAAACAGGCATTCAGGGAAGCAGTGAGCCATCATTCAGGTCGGACAAGGAAAGGTACAGGAAGGCCTTTTTTTGCTCCTCTGCAGCACTGTAAGTGGGGGACTGTGACGCCTCGTCTATGGCAGGTTGATCTTTTGCAGCACACAACAAGGGAACAATTCATTAACCATCACAGAAGCAGGAACTTACTCAATGGCATTAGTTCCTTTAGCAGTAATAGAAGCTTAGTAATGCCTTGGTAATGTAATTCCTGGTATCACTATTATTGATTACTCTGTATTCAATCCTCATTCCTTGGGGCTGCAGTAGCAGCCAGATATCCCAGGTGAGATGATGGTTGTCACAATATGGGAGAGAAGCTGATGGTTACCAGCATTTAACAGAGAAGGCTCCTGTTCTCAACACTTCTCATGCCCTCCTTGTGATCCCTGGGAGGAACCAGCACCCTAATGACTCACCTCCATGAGAAGCCACATGAGGTCTAGCAATTGCTGGATAAGGGGATGGGCCTCTACGGCTCCTCCTCGCTCCAGGATACTCAACAGGAAGGTCATGAGCACATCTTCCACCAGGTACACCTTGCACTATAAACACAGAGCAAGGTCAACAGTTCTCCAAGGCACAATCATTTCCTAGCGAACACTAGGGCTGGATTTGCCTCCCCTTGCAAGCACAGTAGCAGGTACCTTCAGGAGCTTGCAACGGCAGGCAAAACTCACCATGAGAGGAGCAAAGTAATTGAAGATGTGGGCTAATGTAATCAGCACCGTGGGTTCTCCCTGCAGCTGCCATACGGACGTGTCCTTCTCCACCAGCTTCCCCTCCTGCAAGGACAGACCCAGGGAAACTCACAGCTTAGATGCAGTCTGCCCAAAATCAACAACTAACAGACCAAGAACTGCAGAACTACATTTCCTGGCACAGTGCACAACAGAGCTGTGCAGTAACACTTACTGTCACATCTATCCCAATATGGATCACGTTCTTCAGGTAGCCCAAGAGCTTGCGAGCCTTCACGAGGTCTGCAACAGGAGGATCCTGCAAGGGCCGGTAGCCTTCCACTGGATAGGTAGGCAAGCGTTAAGGTAAAATGCAATTTGATCCTTTCAGCCTTCCTCTGAGCACACAAGAAAAAGAGCGTATCTCTATGTGTGCCTCGGTTAGAGTTCACACCACAATGAATTTCCCAATGGCTGAAAAGCTACGAGTTCTTTCCCCCACTTCATCAATATTGCAAGCGGCAAATATTTCAGACCACACTTGTGCTCTCATCAGAAACAGTAAAAGAAGCCTCCTCTACAGCTAATCAACAGGCACATTCAGGACTGCTCTGATAGGCTGCCTGCCTCTGCAGTATTAGATGTTGGTTCAGACCAGAAAGCAAATCTCATGTCAGAAGCTGTCAAGGGCTGGCAACGACGCTTGTGTGCCCAGTGGTTCTGCTCCAGGTTCCTGATTCTTCTCTCCTTGATGCCACTTTGAGCCAAAGCGCCAAGAGGAGGAGCGGATTCCCTTGGGTATGAATATTCTACAGCTTCCCAGCATGGTCTCAAGACCATCTCTTTCCCCCTTCAAACCTCCTCTCCCTGCAGCCAAAGGATATCGGAGCGGGCGGCTGCCGAAGTTAAAAGCAACGGACTCTTTGAACGAGAGGCTGATGGCAGGGAAATAAGCCATTCCAGCACCCCTGGTGATGTTATCGAAAGCGGTTCCCAGAGATATGCCGTTCCTGAAAGAAGATAAACCCATAAGATTTTAGCCACATTAGGAGGGTTTTGAGGTCACTTGGGTAATCCAGGTATTTTTCCATTCCCCTCCCACCAGCATAGACACCTCAGTCAGTCCTGCCCCTCTTCACTCTAGACCTGGCACATAAGCAAACACCCCAGCTTCACTGGGCACATTTTCATAAGGGCAACCCAGATCCTTAAGAGATATCTGAGATATCTCAGTAGTATGTTTATTAAAGACAAATGACATTTCTGGCTTAATTTGTTTGTTTGGGGTCAATGGAAATAGAAGAATATTGTTCTCAATCTGCGCTTCTCTGAAAGATGCTATAAGCACCTGACAGTTTTTAATTCAGGATAACTTATTTCAGGATGCGTTTTGGGGTCCAGAAACAATTCTTATTACGCTGGCCATGGCTCACTGCGCACTGGAGGTGGAAAATGGAGATTTTTAAGCCTTTCCACAACTCTCAGTGGGTCAAGGATGTGCAAAGCTTACACTGGCCCATGGATAACTGTGGATAACTGTGGTGCTATAATTATGGGAGAAGCCCTCCCCTCTAAAATCCTAGGAAATGACAAAAACTTAGCAGCTTGAGCTGCTACCT
This sequence comes from Crypturellus tataupa, assembly GCA_034781795.1. Taxonomy (NCBI): domain Eukaryota; kingdom Metazoa; phylum Chordata; class Aves; order Tinamiformes; family Tinamidae; genus Crypturellus; species Crypturellus tataupa. The sequence continues at coordinate 570,895 of JAWLRI010000286.1, forward strand.
TCTACCAACTACTCTTCCTTGAACTTAGGAGACTCGGCAGCCCTTTTACACTGCTCCTGAACACAAAACAGATAAGCAAAAAAGTGGAACTAAAGGAATGTAAAGGTGAGAGGACAGAAATAAGGCCCAGCAATCTGCTGAGCAGTGGGGAAACCTTTATATTACACAGAGACATCAGCACAGCAGGGAACTAGGTGAAGTTACTTACAAGCAGAAAGCAATGGTGCCCTCATCAAGATCTATTAGACAGCTGACAATGTCACCTGCTGCCCAAGACTGCAGAAAAGGAGAAAAAAAAAAGAGTTACATGTTATCCAGATTACTCCCAAAGACTGCAACACAGCCAATCTTTTGTGATTTAGAATGGAAGAAGGGACAGTTCCTTCTCACAGTAGCTCACGTAGCATTTTCTAACACTTTTGAGAGCTGCACATAAATCACTAGCAGAATAGTCTCTCCTTTCAGCACCGGGATGAAACTGTTATTTGCCTCAACACTGCATTGTCTCTAATGTGCTACCAAGACCCGAAGCCTTCCAGAGGCGACAGCAGCTTTGTGCTGGGATTCAGTCTGCTGGCGCTGCTAAACAAAGCACCCACAGAACTTGTCCGGCACCTGATTGAAGCACTCAACAGCTCAAGGGCATTTCACACTGCCCAGCAGAAGCCAGCCATGAAATGAGCTACTTGCTTTCTTCTCTTCACTATATATGCATTCTTCTCTTCCCTGGATGTCTACTCACTTTGCCATAGTTGGTAGTAGTCACATTCCACTTGCGCACTCTGTTTCCATCATAAGCATAGGAATCTGGTGTATCCCCAACTCCTTCCTGCACCGAAGCATAAAAGAGGAGACTCAGACTTGACCAAGCATAAAGCCACAAACACAGGATCTGTCTCAATGTAACTTCACAGAAAAAGCAGCTTCACAGGGGGACCATCAGACAAGGGAGAGCAACCAACAGCACTAGTGCTCTGACTGGACAAAGCTCTTGTTCTAGGAATGAAACCAATAGGCGATGACTTTTGCCTCAGAGAAATATAGTATTTTTCATTTATTACTGGGTCGGAAGAATCCTGGCACACTTCACTTCAACACCTTAATCACTACAAATAAATAAATCAAACATCCCACCCGGTGCTTGGGAAGAGCTGAGCTTAGCCAGGCTCTCCTAGAGGAAAAGCTCTGTAGCGTTGGCTGCTACGGGTCACCCTTAGACGAACTGCCAGCACCTCAGACCCACGTGCTCTCCGGGAAGATGCCAGCCAGTACCTCCTGATTAAATCTGCAGCTGAGCGTACACCAGCCAATCTGCATGAGTCCCTGGGAGGAGATGAGCACCTCGTAGATCCATTTCCCTGGAAATGGAAGAGTTGCCACACGGTGAAGCCATGCCACACGGCCTGCTGCTAAAACAGGTAGCATCTAACAGTGCCCTCCCTCGAAAAGACTGTGACACACAAAGGAGTTTGGGGAATTCCTCTGTCCTTTCAACTATCTTTTGGAAATCCTCTGCTTCTCCAACTTCTTGAAAAAGGCAGTGGATAAACTGGGGGGAAAAGGGGATCTAGATCTGCTGCACATTTAGGATTTCTTGAGCTCTCTAGATGCGCAATTCACCACACACTCTTCCCCAAAGCATCACCTGCTCATCTGCTTACCTTTATATACACACGTCGTGGCCCTAATGGAACCGAAGTTACTGTGGCCAATCACCTGCACCAAGAAATAAGCGTGTTTTAAAGGCAGACAGAAAAAAAAAAAGCATCTTTGCCCAGGCCTACTGCCCATTCCCTCCAGCCTAGGTTTCAAAAAGCATGACAGAATGAAGAACCATTCACAGAGGATAGCACAGGCAAGAGATGCGACATCTTCCTCATCCCAGCAGCTGCAGGCAGAGCCAACAGGCCCTGGGGGACCATGTGTGGTGCTCCCAACAGCTCATCCATGCTTAGTGAATCCCAGCGAAGCACTGCAGCACAACAGCAGTACAAGAGCCACATGGGTTCCCTGTGAATCGTGACAGGGTATGAAAGTAACTGCTATTTAGGAAACAGCTGAATCTCCCAGACAAGTTAAAACAAAATTATAGATAGAGTATGTCCAGATGAAAGCTCAGGACAAGCAGCTATTTTAACATGCTGCACCTTTAACTACTGACTCTCTCAAGCTTGGGACGGACCCTGAGGAAGAGATGAAGGTAGCAACAGTGAATTCACAGGCAAGCCAGTCAGACCTAACATGGGAGTAAGTTCCAGGTACAGCCAAGAAGCAATAATATGTGGTCAAAGGGAAGTGGGGATGAGAGCACTCTCCTTTGCTGAGGAGAGGAGGGCACATGGATTAAAGAACAGTATGTGCTCACAGAGAGGCAAAAGGAGTGCAGAAACTGGTGGAGTAGGAGAGGACTCCTGTACTGATCCCAATTTGCTGCAGGAGGAACAAAGGAGCAAGCAGGGAACTCAACAGAAATGAAAAGAGAAAGGAACATGTTGAAACAGCAGTGGGGGGGGCCTCATCCGCAGCCCTTCACCACTCTTTTGAGAGCTGGAAGGCAGGAATCAGCAGTCTGCGGGAGGGAGGCACAGGAAAGCTGCCTGCTTTCCCTTCCCCAGCTCAGCCAGGCTCGTCAGCGAGCTGCAGCCCTGGTGAGCACTTCTCCTTTCTCACACTCCACTCAGAGTTAGGACTAAGGGGCCCTGCTAGACTTGTCCCTGTGTCCTCCTCATCTGGTATGAAGAACAAATTGAGAAGGCCAAAGCACTTTTAGTCCCTCATGACTGTTTCCTACTGCATAAGCATCACACTCACCCCAAGTAAGTCATCGTCAACCAGCAGGAGCCCCTCAAAACCACTCGTGTGGTCCAGCACCACAGGAGAGGGACCAAGCCGGCCCTCGGCTGCCTGATCTGAAAGAAGAGTTGCAGGAAAATCTGTTAGAGAAAGTTGTGCAGGATTTAGCAGCACACCTTATGAGTGCCACCAGCTGGACTACATCACCACCTGAATTCTGCTACAGTGGATGATTAAATATTGCTGACAGAGCACAGGAACCTCAGGAAAGGAGACAACAGAGAGGTTCAAAAGGAGGTTTTCAGAACAACACATGAGGTCTTAGCTATACAGCAGTCAGGTCGTATGCTCAGTTTTCCAGGTCACCTGAAAAATGTGGTCCTGAAAATTGCAAAGGCCAAGCTAACCTTTCAGCCAAACATTTGGCCAATGTATCACATACCAAGACAGACTCTGATTACAGGCAGCAAGAAAAAAAAATCTTTTCTTTTTAGAAGAGCCAGACTGTATCCTGCCACATTCTAATTCAGAGAAACAGACGTGAGCAGCAGGAGAACTAAAAGAAACACTCATGGGGGAAGCAGTTCACAGGAATCTTCAACAAGCCTCTGCCTTTCCCAGTGGGAACAGTATTCCACAACTGGTCTCAGGCACAGTTTAGCCCATCATTATCAGT
>JAWLRI010000287.1:0-68148 GCA_034781795.1 Crypturellus tataupa
AAAGGTCGCCAGGGGGGCACCCTGATTGACAGGGACCCCCCTGTACAGAATCGCTCTGCACATGCCCAGAGGCGGGGCCACCCAAGGGACACCATTTGTCCCTATGGGGGACCCTAACGCCAATTTTCATCTCCCTGCAGTTAGGGTTTCTATTAGAGAATATTTTTACCACTTTTTTTTTAAATATCAGAAAAAAAAATAATAATAATTCTTCCTAATTTCTCAAAATGCAAAAAAATTAAACAATCACAGCCACCATTAGGATATATAGAGATATTTTTAGAGCTTTTTTTGCTGTTTATTTTTACTTTTGTTTTCATTTGAGAATATCAAGGCTGAAATTTTATATTGAAAATTCTATGAAGGGTCTTCCTACATTCACAAATCATCTTGGGAAATTTAAAGTAGCCATTTCAATTTGAAGTTTCCATGTTTACTTCATTATTGTTTTGCCATCCTAATATATAAATACAGAAAATATACCTGCGTGCCACTTTGATGAGTACTGCAAGGTTAAGAAATGCCCTCCAGGGACAGGAAGGCTTCTCTTCTTTCAAAATGAGTCAATGATTATAGACTGCTTCACTGCCTACAAAAACTAAAGGAAACTTATATCAGATAAAAGTATCTACAAAGACCCAATGGCTAGAAAACAGTGATTTATTTGAAGTTAAGCACTAAGTGTCTTTAAAGAATTGGTTCTGGATAAAGTTGCTTGATATATAATACCAAAATTCAGTATAGTCCTCCTGGCTAATCCAGTGCCAGGAAAACTCCTTCCTGTAGGATACATACATAGCTCTTGTCTTAAGGGAAGAGGCTGTGCCACTTATTTTTTTGAGAAAATTGTGGGTCCTTTCTTAAAAAAAAATAAAAATAAAAAGAAGAAGAAGTTTAAAAGAACCTTACAAACCCATGATAAATTTAAATTAATTAGCTGGGAATTGACATCCTGCTAAAAACATTTGGGGTTCACAGAACTACCTCATATATATGATCAGATCTCTCATCATGTAAAATGCCTGTCATTTCTTCAAAGATCTGCAAAAAAATCTGTGATTTCTCCTAAATGGTATTTTTGTAACTAGAAGCCAGAACATCCTAAAAGTTAATGTGACATTAGTTAATACTGTAAAAAATAGCATATCTCAGCTATCAATAGTTACTTAATTCGCTTGTATTTTTTCTTGCCTCTCATTTTGAATGGATTTGTGTCCTTGTTATTCTCTAAATCCTTTTTTCACAGTCCCTTGAAAACAAAGCATAACATCGATGATGCTGAAGTTTATGTAAGCTTGATATTAGGCAAAAATTAAAATACCTCGTCCTGCTGTCAGGAGGAAGTGTTTATGCTGTTCCTGAATAAGCATTTTCAAGAAGTTTAAGTGACAACAATCTCATTCTGAGAAGAGGGAGATCCATATGGCTCCATTTTATGGCTGGGTGGCTTTATAATAGTACAGAACAAAACATTTATGATTGTTAAAGAGACTCGGACTACTCGTGTAGACAGGCAAGGTAACAGTGCACAGTGCCGTGTAGTTCCGCTCCTGTCCACGTGCTGTGCTTTGAAGAAAGCGTGCAGCAGGTTGTGGGCTATCGAGGAAGAGGAGAAAAGGAACTTTTCTCCTAGAGGGGATCTACAGAGCCCTTTCTGGCTTCCTCAGAATTTCTCCTGGTGTGCATGCTTACTTTAGGTAAGACTGCTGCAGCTACCTTGTATCTATAGTTCTCGATGCCTTCAGTTAAAATTACTGTGCGAGTGCAAGGTGTTGACTGGAAGGCATCCCCAGCCAGAAGAGGACAGGCTCTGGTCACGAGCCACATTGTGGTTTCAGATACACGGCCACCAGAGAAGGCTGTAAATCTGCATTCCAGCCCCTGTATGTGTGTGTGCACACATGTGGGCACACGGGCACACAGGATCTTTGAAAGGTTCCTAAATCACTTGCTTTGGCTACATTCCTTCCTTTTGATATCAAGCTGAATATATCAATCAAAAGCGAAAAAATAGAGTTCCTAGTTTCCTTGTAAACCTTTCCTGATTGATGACTTGTCTTCTCCCAAGACCCAGCGTTACAGCACAAACCAATTGGTATAACCTGCAGTTAAAACTGTTCCTTGGAGGACTGCTTCTTTTCTAGGAAAATGTGGTTTTCATTAACACTAATGTTCAGACTCAGAAAAAAAATGTATTTAAGACAGTACATTATACACAGAACTTGAAGCTATTGCTTTTCTTGATGATATTAATCTGTTCTTCTACAGAGAATCACAGAAATCATTACCTGTTATTGCATTCCCATGTTCATCTCTTAATACTTCTGAGTGTACTATAAACCACATAAAAGAAATTCACTGCTTCTTTTACTGCCCAGACGAGTCCTTTTTCTACATCACACCCATATAGCTTTCCTGTTGAGATTTGGGTTTGGTAAGAGCTAATACAGCAATTCTAAGCTAGTGCTTTCAAAATATTAACTGATATACAAAAACAGAAAAGATAGGAAATGTTAGCAACAAATTGCTCAGATAGTGCCATCTCTCAGAAGACATTCATAACATTGACACCAACCAAAGTTGTGCCCTCTCAGGAGCACAATTAACACTTATTTACTATGAGGATAAACTTAATTTTGTAACGTTAGTCCCACGGCTGCTCAGTTCCCCAGCGCTGAACCACTTCCCTGTTGTTTTAGATGTCATGGAAGGGAAAGTGGATCCCAGCCTGAAGCGGTACCGTTTGGAGTCCTGGTAACACAAGTGTTTACTGACAGCAAGACAGTGAACACAAGTGAACAATGTATTGACCTCCTTTCTTTTCTTAAGGAAAGATATACAGAGACTTAGAAACTGAGGTTTTTTGTCTGTTTGTTTGTTTGTTTTTGATTAATGGTATATTTTGTAATTAGTGTTCTTTTTTTTTTTCCTGCATTACCCGGAAAAACAGTGACTTTGAGAAGGACAGAGTGTGCATTGTAGATGATAAGTGGGACATGAACTGCCAGTGGGAGGTGGTTTGGATAAAAAAGTAATCCTTGTGAGAGGAAACAGGTAAATATTAATCAGAAACTGGTATAAAATTAATTGTATGTAACTTTGAGGAAATCTCTACTAGAAAGCCATGGGAACTTTAAGTAGCCTGAAAGGGATGGGGGAGGAAATCAACAGAGTATAGAGAAGGGTTTTAAAATTCATAGAAGTCGTGGCAAATGCACCAATAGAAAGACACTAAAGAAGTTCTAACTATTAATTTAGTCCAGAGAGGACTGAGAAGTCATTTTACTGCAGCCTTCATGATCTTACAGGCAAAAAGGATTTCTAGTAATTAAGAGCTCTCTAATTCAGCAGGAAGGGATGTATTACTGGCTGAAGCGAAAAATTCCACTGTGAACCCTCTCCCACAAATTAATGATGGGAGTTATTAACTGTTAGAACAAGTTCTGTCCTTCTGAAAGGTGAACTGCATCTCACAGAGCAGCTACAGAAGTTGATAGAAAAGTAGATAGATCTTAGGACCACAGCATATAGGAAGTTCAGCAGGACGATGATGAACAATTTGTTCTACCCTTAATATCTGTCTCTGAATTTAAGAATCTATAAATCTGCAAAGATGAATAAGGTTAACAGAATCTGCTCCTCAGTAATGTATATTTTAACATTTAATTACATTTCCATTTAGGGATTGTAATTTTGAATCTTTGAAACTTCTCCACAGATCTCAGAAATAGTCTTTCATATTCTAGTAACCGAACCTTGAACCAAAAAGAAGTTCCTGAGCTTAATACTCCAAATTTCTATACTAATTTAAATAAACATAATTTTAACATTCTTTGTTATAACTGAATACAGCAATGCTAAAGAATAAAAAGAGTTAATATTTACTACAGTCCTTGAACTGTACAAGTGTATGGTTCTGTGTTATCATTCCCAATATGCTCTGTCTTGACTAGGTCTTATTCCTTTCTGTTTCTACAGGTGAGTGTGACTTTAATCAAGAAAAAAATATTGAATGAACGGCAATTTGAAATACAGCATTTGGAAAGGTCAGAGTGGTATGTTACATCCTTATTATCCAAAAGAAAAGATGACTTTAATATCCTGGCAGCATTTTCCTGTGAAGAAGATATTAAACAAGAACTGAAAATGGCACAAGATTCCTACTTTCTTTCTTATGACAAAGACTGTAACAAGATGATGAAACTGTGCAAAATAAATTATTCCTGCTTTAATGTTCAGGCTATGGATCCTACCTAGATTTCAAAAATCTAAGCTAATCAAAGAGCCCGTACACATGCTATTGTTTTCAAAGACATCCATATGTAATTGAAATCTTTTACAATGTATTTTCCAAATTCCATTAACATTTTCTAGTCTAAAAAAAAAAGGAAAAAATGGTAATAGAAGGCACACAGTATAGTAAGTTTTGAAATACTAACTGTGGTAAACTGTAATAAATTATGCACTGCTCACTGATTAATGTATTGGACTGACATGATTTGGTTCTTTAAATCTGTATCTCCATGAGGAGATAATGATGAAATGTGATGAAAGAAAAGAAAAGGAAGTTATAGTTTAACAGTAAAATACATCATCAGTTAAGACTGATCATGACAACCCAACAAAAGCTACATACATGAAATGCAGCCTTATTGACTGTTCATATTCATTCCACATGACATGAGTAGTTTGCTTTTACACAGGAATATAACAATTACAATGTTAAGATATTAAAGAAAACACCTGATATTATTCCAAAAGATACCTATCTTCGACTATTGTTAGCTGAAATAGAACTATAGATCCCCCAAGTAGAAATCAGATGTTACCTCTCTTTTTTTGCACCACCTAGGGAATATATCTAAATATATATGTATGTCCAGAATACATTTTAGGCAGGATCATGCTGAGAAAAGCCATTTTGCTCTGGCGAAGAGAGATAAAACAAACGTGTCCAAAATATACTTTCATTGTTGTGAGTGAAAAAAATGAAGGTATATTTGCCTTGTTTTTCTTCTTTTCCTTAGGTGATTTTATTTGCCACTGGAGATTGTAAATGTATTTTTCATCCTTTGTTTTGCAACTATAATGTAGGATTTTTTTTTTCAATGCACTGTCAGTTTGCAGCCTATTTTGAAACTTCAAAGGTTTTGCAAAACTACAGACAAAAATCCCTAATGGGTGTTTCATTTCATAAGTGCCTACAGAAATTAAAGTTTTTCTTGTGTCTAGCAAAAGTCTCTTCATACAATTTAAAGTTTCTTTCTATTTAGTTACTTATGATTTATCTGATATACCTTGAAACTAAAATGACTACAAACAGCTCTTTTCTGCTTCCTAACCAAATATGTCAGCCATCCAAAATGCTGACTATAGAAAATAATAAAAAAAACTCTTTTTTCAATTAGTAATTATTCTTCAAGGCAGAAATTCATTTATTTTTGTCATTTGTATTACAAAGAAATCTGATTATACATAGTTGTGCTACTAAGAAATAAAATATATGTTATTGTATCCATTTAGGAAAAAAAGGATTAGGAAATCCAGTACAGAATCCAGAGTGCTGAGGGGAAGCTTGATGCATAAACACACAAACTGCAGTAGCTCCAAGTTTTATGGAATTAACAGTTGAAGGCATCAGTTGAAGGCAGTGGTTGTCTTTTTTCAGTTCCAATTTTATTGATTATGCAGTGTGATATTCCGATGTCATACACTGCTTAGAATGTGCAGTTATTTCATGAAATTGATTTTTTTCCTGTCAGTGATCACAGTAATTCTGTGTTGAAAAAATTGCCAAAATAATCAAGTACATCTTGTAAAAGGCACCTGCTTTCCTCACTCATCTTCAATAAATGATGTGATGGAACTCCATCACTCCATTTCCCTGGAGTTTCTTTTTAATTAGAGAGGTGAGTGGTACAAAACGAATATAAAATGTTGGGCCTGTGAACCCATGAGAGTCATGACTAATAGCAAAGAATCACATGATCCTCTGTGAATTATATTGATTAAGTAACAACAGGTGAAGAAGGAGGTGAAGGATGATAAAGGTTTCATGAACACAATTGGCCATGTGCATCGCACACACATGTATACACACACACGTCTCTCTTGCATCTGCATATGGAAAGCTTGTGTGTATATGGCATGTTTTCGAGAAGCGAATGAAAGGTGCTTATATGCAAGCCTGCACACACTAAAATATCATTCATGTCTGTTGCAAACACTGATTTACATGTGTGTCTGTGTTCATCAAGCCAGAGTTGTGCAGAAGGTCAGTAGGTTTTTAATTACCCAATCTGTGCCTCCAAATGCTGCTAGAAGGCTACGTAAGTACATTTTTTGTAAGTGTGTTCATTGTGCCTGCAGCTCAAAATCTGTCTATACTTGCATTTGTGTTTGTTTTATTTTGTTACACAATTTTACTTGGTATTATACGTATACATAATACATTAGCCAGGAAACACACTAAAAATCAAAGAAAAAAAGTCAGCTTCAATATTAAAGTGAGATTAAAATAATCTGAGATGAAAGGCGTTTTAGAGACAATACAGCCTGTCTGACTCACTGATGTGCGCAGAAGCCAACACTTCACTGCGCCTTGCTACTGCCTGACAGCTGCTCTGCATCTAATGGGAAGGGTGACTGTGGTCACAGCCCACTTCATCATGGACAGGTGTTGGCACCACAGAAATCATCATCGCAACTGGCGCTAATTGGCACCTTTGCCGACACTCTCACGGGGGCTTCACTGGTGAGCGATGCGGGGCATCATCTTTGCTGAAGTCTTTCACAGTTTTGCACGTATTTCGAAGGACTACAGGCAGGTCCTGACACTTTTTATTTGCCTGCAAACGTGAGTGGCAAGTGCTTTGCTACGGGGCACCCCGAGCAGTGATGCCTCCCTGCAGCGAGACATCCCGGGGACACCTAAGCCTGTCCCTGCTGGAGGCCGGCAGAAGAGCCCATGCGCTTAGGGCTCTGCGCGGAGGAAGCACCACGGTTATGGATCATGCAGAGGTGCAGTCACCCACACCCACACGGATCTTCAGTCTTCTCCGCTTTCTTCTCATTTTTAATGTATTTTAGATTCTACTGTAAATTGACTTCTAGCAACCACTTTATTCCTCTGTGCTCCGAGTCATTCCTTTGTACAAAAGGCATAATATTTATCTCTATTTCTAAGGTCTAACATGAGATTTTTCTAATTAACAAGTACTTTGAAGTATTTCTAGGCCTCTGATGGAAGGGAAGGGAGGCGGGAGGCATGGAGGGAAAAGAAACGACTGTTCTGGTTTCAGATGTGTGAGAAAAAAATGACATTGCACAAAACAATGTTTTTATGTAGACAAAAGTAAAATATATTAAAAATAGATACACGAAGTCAGGTAAAATATATCAGAAAAGGTTGAAAAATATTGTAGAATTTTTTGTGGTTTCTCTGATTTTATGAGTGTACCTGAAGGCTATTTATCATTAGCAATAATAAGAGTTTAAGATTACATGAGCACTTATTGCGGCTCAGAACAGTCATTGAGCAGATCCTGATCTTTCCCCATTGATTTTCCACGGCTACATTATATTCAATTTCAGTGAAATGCCTTCTCATGTACATGCATCCGCATAAATTCCAGATCAATCCACCAGCTTTTGCTTCTTTAGATGTTAACAGTGAGCAGTGGCTGCTATCGCATGTTCCTAAAGACACCCTGGAAAAAGACTTGTCATCGTTAGCCTGACTAGGGGAGGGAAGGAGAGAGAATGCTAAATGTTTTCTCTCCAGTCCAATTAAAGGAAAGAGAGAGAGAGAGAGAAAGAGAAAGACGGGAAGAAGGGGAAGGCAGGCCAGGGGAAGATCTGTATTTGTGACTGATTTCTTCTAGCCTTTAGCTACAAGAGGTTTCTCGTTAGGTAGAAGCAAAAAGGACAGGAAGATGTAGTAGTGTACAGAATAAATCCTCCTGCTGAAATCAGACTCAGGCAGCACAGACCATCAGTCTGAGCTGCACATTAATTTTCAAAAAAAAATAGCTTGTTTGGGGAGGAAAGGAAGATATTCCGAAGTACTCTATTGTCAGGAGGCATTTTGAAACAAATTATCTGTGTACAAATGAAGGTGCAAGGTCTGTCTGCTTGCTGAGGAGCTACTGAAGCCATTTGCACTCTCTGTTCAGGACTGCTCTGAATACATATATATGTACCAAGGACTTTACCAATCCAGACTTTAGGTGGACCGTGCCATGTATACGAACTCACTGATTATAAAACCAGCAGAACTTGATGCTCTGAAGTTTTGTACCAAGAGCCTGAACTTAAAGTATGAGAAAGCTCAGGGAAAGTCAAGGTGCACAGCAACATCTCAGGAGTGGAAGAACTGAGATAGGGAGGAATGGGAAGAAACTTGTTCACTAATTTTAGGCATCTAATTTAGGTGTTTGCAATCAGGAACCCATGGCCCCAGTGGATCTGGCAGCCTGAGCCTATTCTAGGAAATAAAGTGGTCATGGAGACGCTCTCTGACCCCTAAGCTGGTGAATGGCAGAGCTCACGTCCCTGCAGACAAATTCCCTCACATGCCAGAAGGGATGGATACATCCCAACCTGCCTGCTGGGCCCAAGGCTAGTGCCCAGCAAGTAAGTTCAGGGTCACACAGTTTAGTTCTTTAGTGACCCAGAAGTCTCTGGGGCTCTATGTGCTATACAGGACTCCGCGGGTTATACAAGGAATCCTGGCTCCTAGCCCAAGTTAAAAATCACAGAATCACAGAATCAGAGAACAGGTTGGAAGGGACCTCCAGAGATCACCTAGTCCAAACCCTCCTGCTCCAGCAGGGACACCTAGAGCAGGTGGAACAGGGTGACATCCAGGCGGGTCTGGAAGATCTCCAGAGAAGGAGACTCCACAGCCTCTCTGGGCAGCCTGTTCCAGGGCTCTGTCACCCTCACAGGAAAGAAGTTCTTCCTCACATGGAGGTGGAACTTCCTGTGTTTCCACTTGCACCCATTACCCCTTGTCCTGTCACCGGCCACCATGGAGAAGAGCCTGGCCCCATCCTCCCTACAATCACCTCTCAGGTATTTGAACATGTTGATCAAATCTCCTCTCAGCCTTCTTTTTTTCCAGGTCAGGAAAGACATATGAGGAAAGACTAAGCTCACTTAGTCTTTCCTCATATGACAAACACTCCAGTCCCTTAACTGTCTTCATGGCTCTCCGCTGGATCCTCTCTAGAAGCTCCACATCCCTCTTGTACTGGAGAGCCTGCACCAATACTCCAGGTGCAGCCTCAGCAGAGCTGAGCAGAGGGGCAGGATCCCCTCCCTTGACCTGCTGGCAACGCTCCTCCTGATGCAGCCAGGAGCCCATTGGCCTTCTTGGCCACGAGGGCACATTGCTGACTCATGGTCAACCTGTTGTCAACCAGGACTCGCAAATTCCACCACCAGTATCCACAGATGGAGCTGCTTCCCAGCAGGTCAACCCCTAATCTGTACTGGTGTCTGGGGTTATTTCTCCCCAGGTGAAATATATTTTCCATACATGTCACTCAAAGTGATGAGACTCTCATTTCTTAACACAAAAAATGTCATAGGGCAGCTTTGATACAGCATCTCATATAGTAGAAGGGTATTTTCCTACTTGGCTGCAGTGGAGAAATAGGCTTCCTAGAATATTTTCTTTGGGTCAGTAACTCCACTGCCAACCACATATGCAGCTCATGGTGTCTTGCTGTGACCACACTGTGGACCTCTGATCTGTCTGCTGCTGACTGACTACAAATGATCTGTGGTCTATGGGCAGGCTCACAGTGTCCAAAACAGGACAAACACAAGAGCTGTAACAGCAGCCAGATGAGGGGTGAGAGTCAAAGGGAGGTTCTTCATGGCCAGGGCCTGAAATTTGACAAGGCTACACAGCTAACTGAAGGTGTGACCTTTTACTGAGGTTACAGTGACCTGCAACCCAAACTAGCTAGAAAGGTGCAAGTTTCTTTGCTGTCAAATCAGCTACCTGCGCCTGGTGGGAGTCCAGGATTGTATCCCACATATTTCTCATGACCTCACACAGTGGCCCAGCAGACAGTAGACGACATTGCCTTGCACCCCTATCTATATCTAAGGCTCTTGGAGGAGTGAGAACTCAGATGTGCCTGGTTTAATCCACTCTCTAATTGTTTATTTTACATCTCTGCCTATTTCTTTACTTCCTTCCTAAGGTGCAGCAGCTTTGTGAGCTAAGCTACATTTGCCTTTTTACCATTTCAAATGCCAGAAGCTTTAGCTTGGAAAAATGATTTCATAAATACCTGCTGTGCTGTGCCAGTCCTACATACTGCATTTTCTCTCAATAACTAGAAAGTGAGAAAGCTCCAGAGAAAGAGTTGCATTAGCAGACTCTTGTATTTTATTTTTAATCTGTGACTCTTGAAGACCTACTTTGAATCCCAGTCCTGGGAGACCTCCTGGCTTGTTCCAGCATCAAACCATTCCTGCCTTAGATTTTATTTTTTCTCTGCAATGAGACCTATTCTCTTTATTCACCACTTAACTGGCCATAGACCAGAGAGGGAAAATATCAGCTCTGGCTTCTGATTGCCCAGCTGGAATCATAGGATATTTTCCTAAGCCTTTCAGCAAAGAATACAGCGTGGGAATGGCTACTGAAGCTCTCTTGCTGGCACAACAAAAGATGACCAAAACAGATGCCTGTTATGGAAAGAAGGGTAAGGCTGCCAGAAGGATGGCGGTAGCCTGACCCACTGAATGAGCACAGCTCAGCCATATCTGTCCGGCAGCAAATAAACAAGAGGTGAGAGAAGACCATGCTTAGGGTCAAGGTGCTGTGAAACTCCCTAACATACGTCCAGGTTATTCAAAGGTTGTGTCTGGGTGTTTATAAATTATAGATGTGTTAGAAAAAGAGAAAACCAGAATATGACAAATGTGAATCGGGTAGCTTTTTACTGGAGAGTTTAGCACTTAATAATGACTATAAACAAACCATAAAATAATAGAATCTAAAAAAAGAATAGAGTCTGAACTATGAAATATATCTCTGTTTGAGAAACTAACTCAAATTTTTGAACATTTGAGTGAAAACTTTCCTAAAACATTATCATTTTTAACTAACAAGCACATCTATAATTTATAAACACCCAGACACAACCTTTGAATAACCTGGAATTAAAAATTCTGGCCCACCCGATTTGTGCTAATACGAGATAATTGGAGACGTTCTAGCAGTGCCCTGTGTTGTGGGTGCTAGTAAAATTAGTGAATACCTGACTCGGTGCTTTCAGATCTTCCATCATGAACAGCAAATGCAGTAAGATCCGAAACAGAACCATTATCCCAGATGTCTGAGAACAAGATACTGAACTCAGTTTGATTTAACAATAACGTCTGCCACTGGGGGAGATAAAATGGTTGTCTAATGAAATAGTAAAATATTTGCTTGCGAATGCCATCCTGTAAAATGTCGTACATAAAAAATTAAGCACTTATTAACATCGATTCTGTAGAAAGTTTAGCAGAGCAATAAGGTTTAACCAGCTGACACACGTGAGTCCGTTTAACTCTAAACTGCTCGAGTTAGGAACACAGCTAGGGACCAAAGGGACCAAAAACCCACCAACTAACAGAGTCTCTCACAAGGTTCAATAGCTGCCTCTTGTGCAGGTCACAAATCAGGGCTTTACCTTAACCAGCATTGGTCTAAGACGACTTAAAGAGGAAAGAAGTGAATCAACGTTAGTGTGATGCAGAAACAACTTGGGCGCTTTCTGCTCGCTCTTTTCCTTCTTGTATCTCTATCGTCACAAGTCTGCATCACAATAAAGAGGTTGAAGAGATGCTTTCTATTAACATTAACATACAATTTAATTTTAAAATAAAATACTGCATTTTCTTTAATTAAATGGGGGAGCTGTCTGCAGAAGTCACAGCGCACTTGCTATCAGTAAAAACTCAATCTCACTGAGTAAAGGCAATACAAAAGGCCAATCTGGTCCAAATTATCAGTCAGCACTTCAGCAACATTCCATTTATTTTCATCATTTAGAATGACCCTAGCAGTATTTTGAAATTATATTTAAAACTGTAGTGGTTATTAATCAGTGAACTATGGCAAGCCAGTATCATAATCAGCAAAAGGGTGGAGACAGATACTATATCATTTTGATCTTATTGAATCGATTTCTTTTAAGGGCAAAACTTTTTGCAGCCATCTCTCTTAATCATTTGGATGTCCAGAATAATAAAAGGAATACCTGCCTACGGATTGGAGGACCTTTGCTACATGTTATAAGAAGAAAAATGAAATTAAATCGTATCTAGCCCCCCCAACCTATATTTTTTATTTATATAGATCTAATCTTCATTAAATCTCAATTTCATAGCGGTTGGGATGCACAGCAGGATGTCCAGTAGCCCTAACCATATCAGACCGGACCTGGAAGGGGTTGTAAATATGTCTAGACCTCAGGTTTCCTTACAGGAAATGAAGAAAATGGATTTTAAAAAAAAATTATGAATGTCCATGCGTCCTTTTTTTTTTTTTTTTTAGTATTTATTCACATTTTCACTATGTTAAAAGCATTGCTTTTAACATTATTGTTTTTATATATATAAGTGCTTTTGTTCATGCTTTTATATACATAACTTTACTTAAACACTTGTGCTTTTAAAAAGACAATCATCTGAGAGATTATTTATAGTTTTGAGCAATTTCAGGATTCTCACATTCATCAGGCCTCTTTTCGGTGTAGGTAGGGGGTGCTCTGGGTGTTACTGCTTGGGTATTAGAAAGAAGAGATGAAATTTTCTGTCGTCTTAGTTCTTGTACGGAGCAAAATAAGTGGCTCATGGGGGCATCGGTGGATTTTTAAAGATCCATTTTCCATAGATCAGCAAAATTTTATTACATTGCTCGGTAAAAAATCTGGCCAAATTTTCTTTCATTATCTTAACAGAAGAAAGGTCAGTAAGTCTATTTCTTCTTGGGGACAGCAAGCATTAAACAAAACAATTTCTATTTATGTATTAAAATGAGAGGTATTAAGCAGTCAGTTTACATAATCCTATTTTGGATTAAAGCATCACATTTAAAGAAGCTGAAAATACTTTTTTTAAGTGCCACAGACAATAAGGTGTTATCTGCAGAGTGTTTTATTCCTCCAAAACATGGTTCAGACAGACACACTCCATGCAATTATCCATACAAGCAGTTGCTGAATGCTACATCTGTAAAAAGAAAAGGCAGAAAAATCTTTCAAACTTTTCTCTGAAATAAAACCTCTTCAATGTCCACAGTATGCAGAGACTAAAGCCCTGATAATGGTTCCTAGAAGATCCGTAATTCAGTTAGTTTCTGAAAAATGAGCGCGAGCGCTGTACGTGGGCTCTCCGTGGCTATTACAGCGCTGGGCTAAGCAGCCTGTGTCATCGTCGCTGTCAGCTGATTGACGCTGAAGCCATTCCGTTAGCTGATCTCCCCTGATCCTGGCCTCCATCTAGACAAGGGCAGCAGTGAGGGCTGCAAGCCTGTGTGGACATCCTGCCCCTCACCTTGCTGAGCCTCCTCCTTAGCTCTAGTGGGCAGGAAGGTGTCTCCCCTTCACTCCGTTACTGCTCCTGGGTCTGTGAGCAAAATCTCCCCATAGCTGCCAGAAAGAGACTTTCCCCCGCGATCAGCAAGGATAACAAAAACCTCTTCCATTTTCCAGAAGCAAGTGAACTAATGGAAAGATCTCTCCGTAGCAGTCATGTTTCAAATACTCTTCTAAGAAACTGTCGGTAGCCACTGGCAGAGGGAGACCTTTGGACTGAACTGTGTGTGGTCAGTCTTAGGGGTTACGCACTCTTTTTCCCAGATGCTTTTAACCAGCAAATCTTCCACTCCTGTTTCCACATTGCTTTTTGCAGATATACTCCTTCTGTTTTAGACACACACACAAGCCACAAATATTTTTACCATCTTATATTTATTATATCTAGGATCCTATTACACCTAGGGTAGGTGTGTTAACCAGTTCTTACGGCAGTAGATACACAAATGTCAAAGATACTTAAAAATCTTTAAAATATTACAGAGAGAGAAATAGCTGACTGCTCAGTTACAGCACATTCTGTCAAAGCAGAGCTGGACTTGGGGAAAAAAAATCATTTGATTAACAGTATGATCATGCTGTAGAAATTTCCACCAAAATAGTACAATATTCTCTCTGAAAGGAAAGAGGTTTTTTGACCTTGTTTTGTTTTCCAGTGATTTTCCACAAAACTTGGTTCTTCTCAGTAAGAAATAGCATGCAGCTGAATGAGTAGAAAAGACAGCGTGCTAAACATGACAGCTAAACAGCAAAACAAAAAGCAGTTCCATCATTTTAGCAACATACAAATACTCAAAGAAGGAATATTGAGGGTTATTACAACCAATCTAATCATGCATCTGGTAGGTAATATAACATGCAGGAAAGACTGGAGTTATTTACTGGCTGCAGCTCTTATAGGGCACCAAGTTATAACTCACTTCTGGTACCTTGACATGTTCATTTGACAGTATTTCATCCCCTGAAAACAAAGCAGTGTCTTACCTTTCAGCACCTATGGGAAGCTTGCGCTGTAAAAAAGGGTCTTGTGAATTTTTTTTTTCTTTTTGATTAAAACTCACTTGGAAACTATATAAGAATACCACACCAGATGGAAGGTACTTTCTTTGTATCATTTTTTTTCATGAACATGTCAAGCTCCATTTATGTGAATATTCAAGAACTATGCGATGTAATAAGCACAGACTGAGGGAAAAAAAAAAGCATGCAAACAAAAACGTCCAATTTTTGGAGTATAACAGACTTACAAAGAACAATGCACTTTGAAATATTTTCAATTTCTAATACTTATCACACAGATGATTTCATCTTCCTTATATATCCTGATGATTTTTATATCTCAATTTAAAAGATGATATAGAGTATGCAACAACTCTGATATTCAGCCTCATGGAGAAAATCACAGAATCACCGAATAGCTGAGACTGGAGGGGACCTCTGGAGATCCTCCGGTCCAGCCCCCCTGCTCAAGCAGGGTCTCCTGGAACAGGCAGTCCAAGGCCAGGTTTGAAAATTTTCAAGGACGCAGACTCTATGGCTCCTCTGGGGAACCTGTGCCAGTGCTCAGCCACTCTCACACTGAAAAACTGGTTCTTATTTTCCAGTGGAATTCCCTGTGTTTCCCTTTCTGCTCATTGCCTCTCATCCTGTCACTGGTCACCACACCATCTCTCTCCTCATAAGACCCTGAATTGTGTCATCTCATGGTCACTGCAGCCAAAACGGCCCTTAATTTCCACATTTCTGACCGCTCTTCTTTGTGAGTATGAGGTCCCGCAGAGTGCCTCACCTCAGCAGCTCCTCAATCACCTGTTTTAGGGATTTGGTATCTAAATTTAACAGTACACTTTTTGAATGCTTTACTTGAAGTTTTACATTTTAAAAGTATCTCTGAATGGGTTAAGTTCTTTTTTGTTTTGTTTTGTTTTGTTTTCTTGGTTTTTGTTCAGTTGGTTGGTTGGGTTTTTTTCTATATGAAAATACTAAAATGGGTTTTGTATTGTACTGCATTTAGAATAAGAATTAACTTTGCCAAGGCTTATCTCAGTAGGTCATCTAATACTCCCTATTTAATAAACTGGAAATTACTGCTAAGATAGCTGGAGAAGATGAAAAAAAACATACTTAAAACACTCAACCTATAAGAGCATTCAAGAACTAATGTTTTAGAGTAGTCACATCCATGATATGGATATGTCCTGTATCAAGGGCTCTGAAAAGCAGTTTTAAACAACGCCTAGACTGTTGGTTCAAGGAATTCTAACAATGACACTGCATATGAGTGATAAACAGCTAAGCAGACAGCAAATGATTCACTTTATCCCCAAAGCCAACACGTTTTCTTTCAAGCTCAGAAACTCCGTGAAATTGGAATACGTGGAGTCAGACTATTGAAATATCACCTTTTCATCCAATTGCAGCAAACAAACATCCTGCACAGTTCAGTAATGAATTGAAGAGTTTCCTTTTACTCCTGGGATGCAGAATGAGAGAGCAAATAAGCACTGCATTCATGCTTTATGGTTCAGAAATGAGCAGTTCTCTGCATTGTTTTCTCTAAAGAGCACACATGAGCTTGCTTATGTCATTTGCAGACTGTAATCCAGAATGCGCCCACAGCGAAGGCACTCCAGAAAGCATGACCCTTCCACATGTTCTGCCTGACTTCGGCTGCTGAAATAGTCGGTGAAATATAATGTCATTCTTCTTCTGGGGAAGGGATAAATCTTGAGCAGAATAGTAAACTTCTCATTAGAATGCTAGCAGCCAAGATGTGATAGTATTTGAAATGCATGGTTTGAGTAAATAAATAATTGTCTGACTTTAATGCAGAGGTGGCAGGCTGGAAATTTTGGAGATCAAGGTTGACAAATCAACCAGAATAAGCACATGGCACAAGCTTTCTCCTCCAGACTTGGAAATGTCGGACCTTTCTTGAGTGAAAGTGTAAACAATATTTTATTTCTACATAATAGTAATACTGCAAATCAAGGTGCTGCTTCTGCACTGCCACCATCAATGAGAGTTGTTGATCTGGTGGCAAAAGTCCTGCCTCCTTAGGCAACTGTGTCTGAAACAGAAACCATAAGATCGTTACTATTTTGCATCATCTTGCTCTGCCCTGAAATTTTAGCAGATTTACAGCACGCTGCTCTCTTGCTGTGCAAGAAAATATAGTTTTGGAGAGCAAAACCTAGCTCTGGGTTGGTCAACAGTGCTATTCCATACCCCCTCATAAGAAATGCTTATCTCTGTCAACTTCCAGTGAAATGCAGAAGAGGGATTTCTGTGCTGTAGGAACTTGAATATCTTTGATATTTCTGCTTTTTGCATTAGGAAGGTATGTCTTCATTAAACGAATACAGAATCACAGAATCACAGAATGCTTAAGGTTGGAAGGGACCTCTAGAGATCACCTAGTCCAACCCCCCTGCTCCAGCAGGGACACCTAGAGCACAGGGCACAGGGTCGCATGCAGAGTGGGGGTTTGGAAGATCTCCAGAGAAGGAGACTCCACAGCCTCTCTGGGCAGCCTGTGCCAGGGCTCTGTCACCCTCACAGGATAGAAGTTCTTTCTCCATGCAGATGGAACTGCCTGTGTTTCAACTTGTACCCGTTATCTCTCGTCCTTTCACTGGCCACCACGGAGAAGAGCGTGGCCCCATCCTCCCTCAGGTACTTCAACATGTTGATCAGATCTCCTCTCAACCTTCTTTTCTCCAGACCAAACAGACCCAGCTCGCTTAGTCTTTCCTCATATGACAAATGCTCCAGTCCCTTAATTGTCTTCGTGGCTTTCTGCTAGACCTTCTATAGAAGCTCCATTTCCCTCTTATACTGGGGAGCCCAGAACTGCCCCCAATACTCCAGGTGCGGCCTCAGCAGAGCTGAGGAGAGGGGCAGGATCCCCTCCCTTGACCTGCTGGCAACGCTCCTCCTGATGCAGCCAAGAATAACAATAAGTAATGATTATGATTGTACCTTTGCATCCAGATCCTTTAAAAGGAAAAGTATGTAATAAAACCTTTTTTGAAGTTGCAAATGTGCCAAACTATCTAAATAGTCCAAAGACAAACAAAAACCAAAAGTTTATCCTTAGTCGTGTCTTGCAGGCCAATGCAGGCTTTCACCAGTCAGGATAACCAACACAAGCTCAGCACTCCATACAGATTGAATGTTGGGGTCACTTCCCCAACCAGAGTGATTAACTCGATGTGTCAGTCTGCGTTCATACTGGATATAAAATATTTTACATTTCATGCTTGGCAGAATTTAAATGTGATATAACATTAATAAAGCATAAAGTAGAAAAGCTAGTGCCAAAAGTCTTTCACATCATATTTTTCCTTGGTACTCAAGCTTCTCTACTATGGATCACTTTTAACACTGTCTATAATCTTGGTTCTTTTTTTTTTCCCACCACTCATATGAGTTTTTAGTGTACGAAATTTAGAGGAACCTGTATCTTGGGCTATCAAATAGCCTTGTTCACTGAAGCAGCAGAAACAGAGTGGGCAGACTTTTTAACACACTGTGAATTGGTGCATTATTTCTTTAGCTGTGCATATATTTTGTGAACATGCTTCCAGAAAAGGAACATGCTTGCTACTTTCACAATGCTGGTAGCATCAAAGGTTTTGTGTGTGTTATTGATTTTGTATCTTTTTCTTCTTCTTAACCTTTATAAAAATAAAACGAATGTAAAATTTTAATATTTCTCCCTCTTTTTAGAAAGAGTGTTATGATAAGAAATTTAGCATTTATTTCAGTTGAAGGGCTGATTGATACTGCCAGTATAAACATGCAAATCTTTCATAGCAAAGAACTTTCTCTAAAGGCTGCTGAAAAAAAAATACCATAACATTTCCAAGGCCATACCTATAAAACCAGCACAGAATTGTCAGGTATTCCTGTAAAACTACAGTACAAACAGGTATTGCTCTGTAGTCAGTCCCTGGTTCTGCCATGCGCACACTTCTAAGGCTGCAGCATATGCGACAAGTGACAGGTTACCTTGTCACCCCAAGAGCACACCAGCCAGTTAGGTGGTCCCAGCGAGCATCGTGATCCCTCCTTGCTCTTGCTGCTCTGAGGCGACTGTTGTGCATCACCGGTCTGAGCCCTTCGCCAGGTGGCTGCACTTCACTGGCTCACACTGACCGAGCAGAGTCCATAACCCAAAACTTCAAGTGCCTCCATTGATGCTTTGAGTCCAACTGAGCAAGAGATGAAGGAGAGAAGAGGGGAGGCTTTTTTCTTCCTTCGCTTCAACTCCCTGCCCGTGGGAACTGCTCTGGAGTGCGTTTCAGCTCCTCACAAACCATGAATTGAAGGGCTCACAAACGGGGAGCCCTCATCAACCATCCTGGAGCTGAGGGCTGGGACGGACAGTGAGACCGTGGTCCCTTGAAGGCCAACCTGCCCTTTCCCCGAAGTGAGAGCCGCACAGGTTATTAGAGACAGTGCCTGCAAATAGCACTTGTCCCCCTTGAGATCCAAAACACTCCCCTCAGTTCAGCATCAGCTTTTTAACAAGCCAGGAGTGAAAGAGCTTTCCGATAGCACAGTCTCACACCAATTGAATCTGTATTATGCAGCTGTGCTGCAAATTACATTTTTCAAGCTGTGCTTTTTTTTCTCTTTTTTTTCCAAAGGTTTTCTTTAAATAATTTTTTTTTCTTTTTTGCCTGCTTGATCTTCTCTACTTTTAAAAGGCCACACAGGAAGATTTGTTGGCAATTTACTGTGTAGGTAGTATGGGGGTGGGAAGAGGATATCAGTTGCTGTCTGGATGGGGAATCATTTATACGTTCTGGTCATAGATTTGTGGCACTTGATCCCACACCAAGAGAACATTTTATTTCAGTCTGCTTCAGCTGCTGTGACCGATGCAAACCTGCTTTTGTAATGCTCCTTAAAGACAAAACACTGTTTTTTGTTGTTGTGTTCCAGCGACAAAAATACAATGTGAGGTCTGACAGACTGTCAGTGTGGCAGCCTTCCTTAGCAAAAGTGGTTCCAAAATAACCCCTGGCATAATCTGGGGAGCAAGGTCGACACTTCTGTCAAAATGTTAAGTCCCATTTTTCATCCTTATGCATCTTCCTTTTGGGATACCTCTCTTCAACAGCAGAAAAGGTACCCCAGAGTCATGTTTTTTAAGACAGACTCAGCTTTAGCAGATGAAGCCTTACAATCGAGATGTGCAAATATCTGATGTTCTGCACATAGCTCTTCTCAGCAGTGTTCTGTCAGGGCATATAAATTCAACAGGCTTGGTAAACAAGTGGCCCAAAGGGACCTGCTACTAGCAGCGTTATAAATATTCAAGACCCAGTCAGCCATAATTAGTTTATTCCCTTGTGTTGTCTTTAATATTTCTCCCCCTCCTTCCAGTCTGTATACTTTGTCAAAGTTTTTGCTTTACAGCAAAAGCCAGGGCACCTCTGTCCTCTCTGTGAGCACAAAAAGAAGGTAGCTCCTGGCTGTGCAATAGCCCTGTAACTGTATTCTGTGCATACAGCATTCTTCCTTTCTGATGAGTACAGCAGAATTTTATTATCCTCCATGTTTCTTCTGAGAGCAAACATCACAGTTTATATGCTTTGTGCCTCCAAACCTTGTATGTCTCTGCATCTTTGCTTGGATATTAAATTTTTAAACATAAAATGGTATAACTTACATTGCATCCCTATTAATGGTAAAAATGTCTTTGCTGCTGTGTGACCTAGAAACTCTATGAAGTGCCTCTGCTGATATCAGAAGCATTGAAGAAAGCTGCAAAATATAACGTGGTGTGATTTGTCCATCTCAAGACATATTGTATTTCAGATTTTCAAAATCAAACATAAACACATAAAAAATTAATAAGTGATTACAGAGGCAGAGTCATCTGCAGAAGACATACCCAGTCAAAGGGACAAAATTAACAAATTAAGCAAGAAATTACCTCTGCAAATAGCAATTTCTAGTATTTCGCATTTGAAGGAAAGTACCATGAAAGCTGGCACATTTCTGGGTATAAAGACATTGATTTCAAATAAAGCATTCCCTGACCCCTTCTGGTATTACCCCTGCAGCTCAGCAAGCTTGGTGTAACTGCTTGCTTGACTAGACTCTTATTTCAGAAGAGCAGGTTGAAGGTTATTTATCTACACTGGAAGGTTATGAATCTACGGGTTTATTTTAACCAGCCAGTGCCATCTATGTCATCGTCACATTCTGCAGCCAGTCCTAATGTAGGATGAAGGTTTTCAAGGTCATGCACCAAAATGATTGTGTTATAGGGTCCCATTCCTAGAAATAAATCCACATTAAACTGCTTTTCACAGTGCACTTACCACACAACAGGTTGGTAGCTAGAATACAGGTGAGTTTTAGAAATGACTAATCTTGTTGATGTCTTGCAGCTATGAACTGCAAACTCTCAGTATGAAAATTGTATTGGGCAGAGAAATGCATAGTTATGGATCTTCACTTTGATATGACGGGAAGCAGGTTCGGCACAACCGAGGCAAGGACAGGTAGCTCACGTACAGAACCAGCAGTCCAAAGAGCTTCAGATATATGCACCAGGATTTAGAATTAAGTTCTGCTTTAGGTTCCAAATTTTCTATTGTATTTAACTTAGATAGTATAGCTATAGTATGTGACAGTGTATGGTTTAAAAGAAGTATTTTTAGCAATTCACATCAAATAAGACAAAAGCTGAAAGCTGAAAAAGTGATTCACACCAATGCTTAGTCAAACCGCTGAGCTGTCAGGGTCCCAAGGGCACCAACAGCCTTTCCCATCCTGGGTTCTTTGGCCCAGACTGGAGCCACCACAGCACTGCTGGGCTCTGGCCTCCTGCATGGACCTGGTCAGCCCTTGGCAGAAGCCCAGGCTCCAGTTTTTCCTGGATGGACCTTGGACCCCGTTCATTACTTCACCCTGTCTGGGGCTCTTGATAGTCCCTGTCCTATCACCACCCCGAACCTGCTCCCATATTTTAGTCAGGTCCCTGCCAAGTGGCATCCCTTGCTCATGCCAATCCCACCCTCACTCAGCTCCCAGTTTGTCCTCCCTCGCTATTGCTGACCCTTAAAAAGAAAACAGGGTGAGTGTATGATACAGAATCAAGGAAATGTTACTGAGTAGATTATGTGAATGAGGGTAAGTAAAATTATTTTATTTAAAAGGTAAAATCTGAAGTGCTGGACTTACAGTATCACAGAATGAACTGTGTCAAAGGATGGTATTGCAATTTATTCCTACTGTGCCAAAGCAATAAGCTGCTTTCTGTGGAAGTGGCATCTGGTTGGTTGTTTGGGAACCATGACTGCATAGCTTCACGAGCACAGTTTCATTATGACTAAATGAACTCTTTCCATGTTGAGAAGCTGAGTCATACAGCAGCACAAGATCCACATTTCCAAAGCTTAGCCATTTTAAAAGTGCTAAAGTTTTTAAATCTCAACTTCAATGTTAACATTGGGTATTCATCAGAGGCTAACATATGAAATGAATTAAATTAAAAATATATTTATATATGCATATATTCCAGAGCAAACACACATGGGATTTATCTCATCTGAATTCAGACAATCTGAACTAGCTATATATTAGCTGGTCACCCTTGTGTCCCCTTTTGGGCAATGGAGATACTTTAGGCATTGCCATTTAGGCAATGAATACTTTTTAAGAGCAAAATATATCTGATTTATTTTTGATACTATTTTAGTATAAGATAGGTCACTTCCTAGAAGTGTCTTTGGTCAGATAAATGCTATATCTGTTTTTTTGTTTGTTTGTTTGTTTTAATTTGATTTAATTTTTTTAACTATTTTTAACTTATTTAAACTAGTTTAAATTTGAAGTATTTTTTGCTTTATGTTACTTTAAGTGATTCTATGTATACAGTGCTGACTTTGCCGCTGATAACTCACAGCTAGCTTATCCTTTTCACCTCTCACTTGGCAAGCAATTTTGTCTGTTCTGTACCATCTATATTGTCTAAAAATTGTTTCACCTAAAAGTGAGGTACAAAAAAGACCTCCAGTCTCAAAAACTGGAGGTATTCTGAAATGTTCCAGTATACATGACAGAGTCAAGCATTTATCCCCCATATGAATAAAGATCTAGGAGAAAAACAATTTTATCTTGAAACAGATTGTAAACACTCATAAGGGTATTTACTAACTGACTGAAGCCTTCCTTTGCAAAATCAAGGCTTCACATTGATCCAGTTTCGGTTGCACTGATCCTGCTTTATTTTTCGGTATAAACATGCTGCCATAGACTTCATCTGAGTTCAGATCATTCTCAAAGTTTCCACCACCACCATACATGTTCCTCATCTCGCCTGCCTTGCAGAGCAGTATGACAAGCGCCGTCTTCATGGTGTGAATGAGCATAGCTGCGGTGCCACCCATCGCTGAGCAGGGCTACACAGCAACAAGAGACTCTGTTTCTGGCTGAGTCATTCAGACATACCGCAGGGAAAAGGGTTTTTTAATAGGATGAAACGTCTTAACATCTGCTTGCAAAAGCTTTACAAAGAAGAAAGCCATTTTCTGTGCACAGAAGAAAAGCTTTCCTACACATTCTTGACTGCAAACTGTTCAAACTTAGTCTATTTATATCCATGCTGGCATAAAGCACTCTAGTGATATTGTACTCCAGTAACATCGCTCTTCTGCTAACAGGAATAGAATAATTTAACAATATAGTGGTCTAAATGACTCTACAACTTCACAGTAGTTCTAGTTTCTTAAGTCTCTAGTCAATCCCTTTTGTCTTCACCTCAAGACATTTGTCTGCCCATAGATTTTTCAGTATTCCTTCCTCTGATTTTTGATGTCTACAGGTTGTAACTTTCATATTCCTAGCGTACCAAGGCGTATCATCTGCATAAGCAGTTCAGTGCCACATATTTCTTGCTTTTGCTGTTAGCTGAAGCAATGAGTTTGACTGTCCTGTTTCAACTTCACAGTACTTTATCACAGCAGAATTTGGCTCATGT
Organism: Crypturellus tataupa; assembly: GCA_034781795.1. NCBI lineage: Eukaryota > Metazoa > Chordata > Aves > Tinamiformes > Tinamidae > Crypturellus > Crypturellus tataupa. Next base: position 23,611 of record JAWLRI010000287.1, read on the forward strand.
TGCAGTTGTTTAACTTGGACTTACCCCTTACACCTTGGTTTGTTATTTTAAAACCTAAAACTATATGGTGTTATGTTAGCTTCTAAATAAATTGGCACCAGGGGCTAACTAGCACAGTTTGATTGTACATTTGGTCTTTATAGTTTCTATTTAGTTTTGGTCACACAGAAAAATCTCTCTGAGATAGCATTTCTCTAAAAAACTCTGGAAATAAATGAATGAAAGATAAGTAATACAATACCCGGAGAATTATACATCAAAGTGTGGCACTCCCTAAGTGTATGAGAATATCTATATTAAAGTAGAAATAGTAAGGAGCCGTATTTCTTGCATCTCATTAATCTCTGGAACTTGGAAGGAAACTAAGCTATGAGGACACATGTCCTTCACATTTGGATATATTCACAGTCATATCTTTGAATGTTCATATGTTTGCATTCTGTAGAAGAATATCTATTCTAAAAAAATATATATATATTCCTATTTTTTTTCTTTCTTTCTTTCCAAAAATGCAGGAAATTTCAGGATATTGTGGAGGGTGAGATTTTCATACTTACCTTTTAAACTAGAAGAGCAGTAGATTAAGTCAACATGCAGAAGAGGGTAAGCTCATCTCATTCAATTGCCCAAGCAATATAGGACCAATATTCTCCTAGTAAAGCCTTAAACACTCAGGCATATGTCCTTCTAGGTGGCATTCTTGTATTAAAAGCTAGTACAAAAGAAGGTATTTTCAATGAACAATCAGAATTGTAGGGGGTTCATAAACTCCCGTGACCTATGCTGCCTGTTCTTGTGTACTCAGGAATCAGGAATCTTAGTTACTCTCAGTAAATTTCAATATAGGAAATAAAGGATATTCTTCTTCACATTATACATTTCTTTTTGTTTGGATACTGACTGTTTTTCAAAGCTGATACATTGCATGGGAATGTAGTGAAGCGAGCTAAAAAAAAAAACCTCAACATTTCTTTGCCTTAACATAAATGAAGCAGAATTAGATGCTAGGCTCTCTGCCTGTGCCAATAGCAGATATATAGAGGGAAAAGCTTGACATATGCTGGCATTCTGACAGCAAAAATAAAAAATATAAAAAATAGTGATGGAATTCACATTCTGTATCGTCTTTCTCCGCATTTCATTTCAGAGTGCTTTTAAAAGAAATTCATTTCATTTCCAATATCCCCTGGAGCAGAACTTCCAATCTCTGATCATCTTCAGTGCAAACCATGTGGAGCACATCCCTCCCTTCCCATGCCGGCTCTGGCAAGCTAACCGGTGTCAGATGGAGTGTGGACATGGACATGGGTTTATCCTCGATCCATAAATAAATATCCTGGATCTCTACATAAGCAGCAAGGTAGGGAGAGGCTACGCACGGTATGTCTGCATCCGTGGTTTAGCTTGGCTCAGGGCTGATTATTCCCATCCTTCTCACCATGTCTTAGATCATGACATAGAGCTGCTTTGGTTTCCTTTCAGAGGCAACTAAACCAGAAAGTCATCTCCAGGAAGACAACTGATGCACAAATGTGCATTCAGTCTATGGGACCAGACTAAAACTAGGCTAAAGTGAAAGCCTTTGAAACACCTGTGGAAAATCAGTTCATCTTTACCTCTTTCTTTCTTTCAAGTTTGCTATACTACTGGCTAATGTAGACATTGCTCTAGTGTCATTAATTCCCTTTTAGACCAACTCTTCCTGATAACAGCAGAACAAAAGCAGGCAGCAACATCAATATGGGAATTCAGCTAATATAATCTAAAAGTTCCACCTCGTTCTCCTCACTTGCACCTAAGTATTATGCATTAGAAATCTGGCAGAGAGCTCTGTCAGATTGAACTATTGAACTGAGAGTGGCAAAAGTCCCTCCCCAGGCAAGACATTTAAATCATTTTCAAAGTTAATTTCCTGCTCCCAGACGGAGAACAAATCTAATCGGGTTTACTTCATTCTTCTGATGAACAGGAAAATGTTGCCTGCATACTGAAAAAGGGAAAGTGTCCTGGAAGGCAGCTGGAGCACACGCTGCAGCAGGCAAAGAAGGCTCTTCTGCAAAGCAATGTGTGTGGACTGGAATGTGAGTGGGGATTTGCATTTAACCTGTCAGATCTTCTTGGTCTCCTGCTAACCCTGTTTTATAACAAAATTATTGTTTACAAGATAAAAGAGCATACTGTAGATTGAAAACATACAGAAAAAAATATATATTATGGACTCGGGAGGGTGTTTCAGATAATTGCCTATGCATTTAAATAGATCCCTCTCTAGTTCCCCTTTATTCCTGATGATCAAAGGTTTGCCCATGGATTCCAATAATATCCCCATGAAAATTTCTGTTAAAAAATCTTCTGGGAGCACTGTAAGGAAATGAATAAGGTCACTAGATCACTGGAGTCTGTTTATATTTATGCTACAAGTTAAGATAAAACAGGATAAATTAACATATGAGCCAATTTATTTTTGAAGACAGAAAATAACCAGTATTGAACTTTCTAAATTAAAGAGTTAGCAGACTATATTTTTGGAAGTGTTTTTACAGTTTCACTGGAAAAGGTACATATTAGTACCTGAGCTCCTAAGAACATCGTGCGTCTTTTGGCTGCAAGAGATTTTGTACATGTGTGTGTGAAATAGCAGAAATATATATTAGTTCTTTTGAAGCAAGATAACATTAACTAAATTTTTCCATGCTTCAGCATATAATATGTTGCTTGGTGTTGCTCTATTACCAGAACAAAACCAGATGCTTTACTTCGAAATAACTGAAAATACTAAAGTAGAAATCATCTACTCTTTGATAAAAGCTTAAATCCTCATTTACTTTTAATTTTAATTCTCATACTTTTATTCGTGCTTTACAAAGACAAGTTAGTTTAATGGGTATAGAGTTCTTGAGTATGGTACTACTATAAACCGTGGAAAAGATCATCAAGCTATTGCTAAAGGGATGAAAATTTGTAACAATTATAATTTCATCATTAAGAAGTCAGTAGTTCAAGTTACAGAAAGCTTGAACATTTTCAAGCAGGCTCATTCATATGAGCTACTTTACTCAGAATATATGTCCATTACTTTATCTCTCACTTCTGGTTGTCCAGAAACTCTTTTCTCTTCTTTATGCACTCAGATTAATCCCTAAGAGACTCTTCTGTGATTTACAAAGGGTTCTATTCCTATTAGCTGTAAAATAACTTGCCATAAAGCATGACCAATCCTGCTGTAAGAATTAAGATAATTCAATGCCATTTCTTACTTCCTTAATTTTACTTCCCCGGACAAGCTCGCAGAAACTTCTAGATCTCCAAAGGTTGAAGTACTCCAAAGTACTCCTCGGTGAACTTAGCATTGCCCACTGAGCTAAAATTGACCCTTCCTGGCACTTAAAGAAAAGGAAGCATTTCTTGTGAAATGCTGAAACCAGCTCAGCATGAAAAAGCTAGCAAGCCAACTCTTCAAAGATCACTCCTGGAGCTTTGATATATTCATAACGAAGAGCTATTAAGTTGCCTAAGGCTACTTGGTAGGAGAGAGAAACCAGCAGTCTAACTGAAAATATAAGATATTCTTCTCCCATATTCACCTTCAGAATTCTATAATGGATGAAGCAGCATTCCAGTTTCTTTTCTGCATCTTCAGACTTTCTCCTCTTTTTAAAATATGCACTAATTCTATCTTCCTTCCTATCTTCATAGGGCTATTTTCTGGGCTTAATATATGCTATATGCAATAAAATAGTTAGCTTTTTAATAGTAAATATGTTAGACTTAGCATTTCCATAACCAATAATATATAATTTTTGTCTGAAATCTTTTTTTTTTCTTTTTTGTAGGTCATTATGTATCAGCCTAAAGGAAAGGGGGGAGACAAACCCCCTAATGCCACCTTTGTTTACATGGTAGCCAAGATAATTGTACTCTGCAATATATTGACCTACTAACCTCAGAACACCAGTCTAAAATCAAGATATAAAAAAATGAAATCATTGGCTACCTTATGCAATTTGGAGGGAGCCCACTGTGTTTAAAACACATGAAAAAAAAAGGTGTATTGATTTAAACTATATAAACAACTGCATAGAAATGAAAACGTTTTTAATGACTTATAGAATATATTAAGTTCCCTGCACAATGAGTTTTACTGCCTTTTCTACTTCATTATAGTACTTTCCTTGGCAAAGGAAAAATTCTGCTGTAAGTATCTAATTGTCCTGCTTTTGAAAACTATCTTTTCATCCAATCATTGCATAGGATGTAACAGAAAAATGAAATCTCATTGATAGTTCTTCCAGACAGATGATACCCACTAAATATTCACTGAGATGGCTATAGTGTAAAAATTCAGGCAAGATTAATTTGTAATGTTTAGCAGATGATATACAGCTACTTCATCATTCCAGAATCAGGCTTTCAGAAGAGAAAGGAACAATATAAAACTATACATAGTGTATAAGCTTAAGCAGAAGGGCTGAAAACAGATGTTAAAAGAAGACTGCAAAGTATTATGTTCTTGACTCGACGTGGTACAAGTAATTCACTCATATAAAGCGCGCTCATCCTGAAAATCATTGATGAAAGTACCATTGGTTGCAGGAGCTCAGGATCCATCCCAAGATTATCTCTACTACATCCTTAACACTACTATGAAATAATCCATCCTTCCACCTTATAAATTCTGCAGTGTGGACAGCTTCATGATATAATTTATTTTCAAAGGTGCAATTGCAAAGATTTAAAGTTTTTCATCATGCCCATGGAGTCATAATTCTTACAGAGCAGATGATGCCTTCTTTTGAAAGGAAAATGTTACCACTCATGAAAGAAGAGCATAGAAGGTATTAATGGCTTTTAAACCATTCTTTTAGATTAGAATGAATAGTTTGTATTTGGTATTACTTGTATGCTAAACAAAGCAGAGTCGTAAAGATTACTGAACACAATTTTGTTAGCAATTCATCATAAATTATTTAAGGAAATTTGTTTCTTTTAGTTTGTTTCCCACTATTACAACTACCAATGGACCAATATTTTTTTCAAAGAATCTGTTTTATCTATTTACCACACTTTCTCCCGGGAGAAACACAACCTAGAATAGTGGCATTTTTGAGGATCATGATATACTTTATGCAGTGCTAAAGAAAGTTGGTACTAAAATATATGTCGCCTTTTTTAACACACATTTACCTATTGATTGAGAAAATGGTTTGAATTTTTCTCAAAAAACATCCTGCCCTCCCTAAAAAGCAGAACATGATAAAAAAGACAGGATTGCGGGAAAATGTACACATTATATTATTGTGAAAGGATACAGATTATTTTATTCTGAAAGGAAAGAAGAGTTTATTTTGTTTTGTTTTGTTTTTCATCAAGAAACATCTAATACAAAATAACAGAGAGAAAAAAATATTTTGGTTTTAATTTTCATTACAGTAGTAAAATGTGAGAAGCAAATTTTCTGGGAACATACTGCTGTTACTAAACAAAAGTTGCATAAACAGAAAAAGAAGACAACTTCTCAGCCTGCTCTGGGCTGGAAAGCATCTGCCTCTGTTCCAAACCTGAGGAAGGACTTGTCTGCTTTCAAGTTATTCTTTAAGTTGCTCTGAAATTATCTTAGTTAACTAATACAACAAATGAAAGAAACAGATTATTTGAATCTGAGGAGCACAGAAAGGGAGTGGGACGTGACAAGGCATAAATTCCTGCACAGCAGAGGGAGAGAGAAACAAGTCGTTGTTGCCTATGAAACGCTGCAATGTTGGCTTTAGATATGGTTCAGGGAAAATTATAATATATAATACGTTAAAAAATTAATCTCTTTGATGAGTTCAGGACATGTAGTGCACACTAGCATTAAGAATTTTAGATCCCTGGTTTATAGTTTAAGGCCATAAGTAGGTCGCTTTTTTATTTCCAGCTGCAAAACATATGTTGTCTCACTTATATCCTCAACAATCACAGCTACAACAGCAGCATCACAAAGAAAAAGCCTCAATGTTTAGATTAATACTTCCTAAGTTTAACATACCAGAACAAAAATATTCCAAACCATGGTGTGTTTTGGGTCCTAAGAGAACAAAAGCAGATGACAAAAATTTCTATATAAGCCCATTAATATTAATATGGGGTCTTGTAAAACAGCAGATTAAAGATTAGGGGTTGATTTGCTAGACTTCTACATCTTCCTATTATGGAGTTCAGCTTTTATCTCATATTTTGTTTTAAAAAAATCTATATGCTAATCTTGCCAGGTGTCTAAGCAGGCACAAGCATCCAGATACCTTAGTGAGAGCAGCCTTCCAAATAAATAGGGACTTCTTTCCACTCTTCTCAATAGTTATTAAGCATACTTATAGCTACTAGAGGTACCTGTCCTAAAGTTAGGGAGGTGCCTGATGGACAGGCAGTCCATCATTTATAGGGGCTAGTAAGAGACCACACAAATCAGGTGCAGAGGCTTTAGGGAATGCACATTCCCAGGTAATAATTTACCATGTAAAGCAGCCAGGTTGTGCCATCTAACTAAATCCTAGAAGTAAATTTAACTTTATATCACCAAAGGTTATGTGAATCAGGTTTACATAATCCAAACAGTGCTGTCTTTCTTCAGCCCAAGCCCTTTTGTGTCTGGTTGAGCAACACTTAGGTTTCTCAGTTCCTCCTTGCCCCTCGCTGCCCTGCTCTTACCCCTCAGCAATGGATTATTCTTTCCCTTGTTTATCCATCAGAATGATAATTTGCTTTCACATTATTAGTTCTTTTAATGTTTTCTAGGATAAGATCAAGCTAAATTGTAGCATTGCTTTAAAGCTTTATGGAAGAGTGTGTAAAGCAAGCAAAGAGAACTTGTTTGCAGTGCATGATTTTTCAGCAATCCAGTGAACGACCTTAGGAAAGGAACTTCTCCCTTTACCTCTCAGCTGTGAAGCAGGAAATACTGACTTCCTCGTATAGTGCCTTGAGAGATGCATTGGTGTACAACACTGTTAGAAATAGACATTAATTATTATATTATTATTCTTTGTTCCTTATAGTCTTCTTTGGAGAAAATCAGAATTCTGCAACATAAACCTTGTGAATTCTAAGAGATTACATTTGATTTAGATTCTTGGCTTTATTCCATTTTATCACACTAAATACAATTTTCCTTTTTTTCCCTCTAAATTTCCTCTTTGAATCAAAACTCAGTTTTAATAGAAGAGCATATGAAGAAATATGAAAACATATTGGGAATGCTATTTCCAAACCTGAATGATTACACATTTGTAGTAGAGTAAGAGATGCCAGAGATGACTGAATACCAGAATTAAGTAGTGAAATTCTTCTGTTCATTTCTTCTGTTACTGCTCAAGTTTAGAAAGGCTGACACTAGTGACTGATTTTAGCTCCTAACTAGGGACCTCTGACTGTGTCCTTTAAGGTCAATGTAAATAGGCCAACATTGAGTCTTGGAGGAAAAAAAAAACAGAGGAAGAAAAAAAAGAGTTAAATAAAAGTCCTAGAGCTTCAGATAATAGTAATAGTTCTGGAAAAAGAGACAATTTACTGTTATATTTTTTTTTCATGGAATGTTATCCATTCAGACAACTTGATCAGATATAAATCTGTATTTTCATTATGTTTTTTTCAGTTAAGTTCAGAAGTAAACAGTGTTCAACCTACTCTTTTGGCAAACTTTGCTTAGACATTCTAGAAAATGAAACTATGAGAACATGTATAGTGTATACTACAAACTGCTGGCAGAAACATGAGCAATGTTTCCCCAAAGCTACATTCTGGATTTTAAGGATCTAAGAACTGTAAATACAGAATATGCTACTCAAAAGAAAAAAAAATGAAAAAAAGAAACCTCCAAATTTCTTATCTATACTATAGAGATCAGGCAAGTCATAACAGAACTAAACCTGAGATCTTTCCTTTTTTAATTTCTCTGTTAAATTATCATTATAATAGACTAGGGGAATGCATCTGTCAAAATGACATTTTGCATATGGTCTCTGAGTTTTACAGTTGCTCCATACAGTAGTACAATAATTTACCCATTTTAAATTTCCAGTCAGTGCCACTGATAAAATGAAACTTCCTCATGCAAAAAAGAATATGAAGTTATCTGAATATAAAATGCCCCATACTGTTTTTTCATATGTTTACAATAGTCCTTTCATAATTCGTGTGTTAATCAGGAATATTTCCTAAGCATTCTGATATAACTATTGATATATGGCACTACAAATAAGTATTTGAACAGCAGATGCTGCCAGAAAGGGTTATTTCTAAATAAGTACACTTACCTTGAAGATATGGTGTCCTCTTAACTGCTTTTTTCTAAAACATGGGAGAGACAAATATGCAAGAAAGGTATGATCCCACACTATGCACAAACAGAGCTCTGTAAGGTCACTGTCATACTGTCATATCTTTCAGTCTATCTGTAATTAATCAGTGAAAAGACATTATCATATGTTGAGCAACATCTACATGAGACAATGAAAAAGGGAAAAATATGTTTGTCATTTGGAGACCAGGGAGCTATCACACCAAAGGAGGCATAGAGCAACTTTACAGTAATTGTGAATTTTTTTTATCCTCTATACAGCTTTCATGCCCTCTCAGTAAGACTGCTATGGCAAACTTTTGGAGCTCTCTCTTCCATCACAATGGTACTTTAATTCACACCAAGAACTGCTAGAGCATAGATAAAACCAGTGTTGATTTTCAAACACATCCTCCACCAAGTATACAGGCAAAATCTGTAGAGAGCAGTTTGGCTACCTGTATTTTTTTGTACACAGATTTCTACCTTGCAAATCCAAATGTCAAGTGATACACAAATGTGCGTTTCTCTTTCTGGAGTTATGGCACTCTCAAAATGAACTTGGATGTGGAAATAATTTTCTTCTATTTAACTTGGTTATAACATAGTTGCTTTATAAAGGAAAAGGTAATACTACTTTAGATCAATACTTCTGAAAGACAAAAGAAAATAGTATTCTAGGCATAAATTCTATGAGGAATACTCTACTGATAGTGGTTATTTTACCACTTTTTATTCCAAAGCGTTTCAGATCAAAATAGCCTTGTTTAATAACTTCAGGAAAAATGAAATAAAGAAACATTACAGAAGGGAAGAGGCTTATTGAAAATATGATATAGAGTGGCAGTATTTGATGGTATTCCTTTAGTAAAGTCACTTCTCATATTCATTTTCTTTAAACAGTGGCAGAATATTTGAGCCGTTCTCTGACATACGCTAGCCATCTGTCACATCACTGTCCTTCAGAAACTCTTCCTTGCTGTGTAATAACATGTGCTGATAGAGCTAGATAGGTCTATGTGCTGATAGGTCTCGAAGGTGGTCAAATGTCCCTCGTGGCTAATATATTCTCTTCCGGGGTATTTACTGGTGGGAATCATCATGCTTCTCATTGAGATGGAGAGCTAACTCCTTCTCTCAAGGATTTTGCTGTTTGTTAGTTCACAAAATCATCATAGGAGACTCCAGTTCTCCAGCATCTCCTTGATCGTCTTCTGTAGGACAAACTTCAGGCACTGGTTCATTGAGCCAGTTTTCATCTGCTCCTACAGATGGACAAGGTTATTTGTCCTTTCAACTACATAAAACTACTAAATATTAAATCTTCACTGAAGTGGATGAATCCAGAAGAGAGGGTATTGAAAAGTTTTTCAACATTTTAGTATATGCCTCAGGTGTTCTGTAGGAGTCTTACTTAGTGATATTATTGAGAAGGGATCAGTAAGTAGTAATGGGATAGCTACATCTTCTAAACAGTAATGTCAAAAACAGGCAGAGGAAATTCAACCTGTTGTCATATTTTCATCTAGCCCAGATTGCACTGTGAGCTTGATTTCGGAGCAAGGGTAGCACTTTAAGAAAGGTCTGAGCAGACCCACATCTCCTGGTGGGGACCGTGATAAGCTGGAGAAGGATCATTAGGGAATAAAGAAGTGCTACTTAATACTCAACCTTAATAAAAAAAAACACAACTAGATCAAATTGATATGATCATAAGGTATCTTATTTTTTACTTTAGGGATAAGCTTGCTGTACATAAGCTAATAGAGAAAACACTTTTTTACAAGTTTATCATATTACTAGAATATACATGGTGTTGGTGACCTTTCTAGTGATCTCTTAATAGATGTTCTGGCATCTATTAAATATTTGCAGTTTACGTCAGCTATAAGTGGCAGTTTTGTCCACAGGGTATACACAAAGCCAAACTTGGCTATGGAGACTCTGCTTTTTAACATTTTTATGTATGTCCAGTAATGATCATTCTTACTAGGTGCTTTATAGTAAAGAAATGACAGAAAAGCCTATTCTAACCAAAACAAACAAGCATGACTACAGACTTGGAATGGGAGGTTTGTTTGTGAACAGAGTGCATTGCTCCAGGTTCTCTCCTTCACTCCCGCACTGTAGGCTGCTAAGGGAGTTTCAGGACCTATCATCCAGCTCTGCTCTCAGATGGGCCAAGGACCAAGTCCTTCCATTGCCAGAGAGCCCGAGTATGTCAGCAGTCCCTGCTCACACCTGCACATATTGAAGTTTACTGCCTATGACTAAATAGGAGTGAGCAGAGAATTGGTTCATAATATTAATTAACCTTTTTGACTTGCATGCCCACAGCAAGACAACTAGAAGCAAGAGTTAGCGGGTGATTAGTTTTGATTTGATGCATCCTGTTGTTTTTACAGATAACGTGCAAAGTCCCCTAATGCAGAAGTCAGCTCCCAGAGAAAAAAAATCCTGCAGTTTCAAAGATTTCACTCAGGACAGTCATCTTGCTTTTTATGCTTTTTTTGCAGGGCCACATTGCCTTATTAGGATAGTTTTTTAGCCCCTCTCTTGAAGGTTTTTTAGATATTTCTCTTCTGTTCTGGTCTGCTCAAAACACACAACGCAGAATCTTTTTCCTGCATCTGTCCCTATTGCCTTCATGTTCAGTCATGACATATACCTCTGTTTTGATATGGAGATTTATGCTATGTTCTGCTTAAGCCTTTCCAGATGCCCTTCCCTATGCCATCTCCTCAGTTTTAGACATATATAATCCATGGAAGAAGTCCATAAAGATTTCATCATCTTATTCCAGTGTAAAAATGGTAATATATTTTAAGTGTCATTTCCCAAGCTGCTTTCAGGTCACAGCATATTTCTTTAGTCTATAATGACCTCTGAGCTCATCAGACTTCTTCCTAGGCTCTAATTAAAATTTATTTATGGTAACTGTGTGGCACTAGTTAGAAAATGAGCTCTGCCATTCTGTTGCCATTTTGCAGTTTTCCTACTGGTCTTTTTTTCACATTAGTTTCCCATGAAGTAGAGATATATTTTGAGCTGATCCTATTAACATTGAAGACAAGAGAAAAACTAATTATTTTCCCTAATAAATGACCTGAATGTTTTTTATATACATAGTTATATATAGAGAGAGAAGAGGAAGGAACAGCAAATAGATGGACTGTGCTTTGGCAAACATGCATATTTGCACATGGGGGTCCTATCTGCACGGGGAAGGCACAATACAAAATCATCAGAGAGCAAGTAGTCCCTTTTAGGGAACCAGTTTCTCTGATTACTTGGGTTGAGAGATGGGAGATACAGTGCTGTAGTGCCAGGGAGAGGGAATCATTTCTCTCTTTTTTTCTGTTTCAAACTTTCCACAGGATTAAGATCCTGATTTCCCTCTTCTCAGTTGCTGCTTTTCTCAGGAAAGATGAGCAAGTAAGAATTGACACAGGTGCATTAAAAGATATTTTAAAAAAGAAAAGAAAAAAGGAAAAGATTTCTTCCTTTAGCACACTGAGAAGAAGATGGAGAAAATTACTTGTCTCAAGGAGGGTCTTTAGTCCATATTCCTCAAGGATATATAAGTGCCTATTTCCCTAGAAAATCACTGGAAATGAGACCCTTGAATCTCTGCAGTCTGTCGGCCTGGGCATAGTCCAAGTCACTTTGAAAATTAAAGCTTTCCATAGCAAGAGGCATAACAGAACAACCTACAGAGATAAAATAAAACATACCGAAGCTTCAAAACTGGCATTTTCACTGTAATTTCTCTATATTAGATCCACAGGACTATAGAATCACAGGATAATTCAGGGATAAAGAGACCTTAGGCGGTCTCTAGTCCAGTCTCCTGCTCAAAGCAAGGTTAGTTATGGGGTCAGACCAGGTTGCACAAGGATTTGTCCAGTCAGCTCTCAAAAACCTCTCGGGATGCACAGTCTGTCCCGCCAGCCACTCTGAGCAATCTGCCTGGCTGTCCTTGTAGAGAAAAAGTTTCTCCTTTTCTCCAGTCTGAACATCTCCTTTCTCAATTTACGATGTTGTACCTCACCCTCTAGCCATGTCCTTCTGTGAAGAGCCTGGCTTTATCCTCATTGCTTTCCCAGAAAAAATGAGGAGCTGCTTTTAGATCCCCCAAGGCCTCCTTGTATCTGTCCATCTCAGCACTCCGGCTATGTGAGCTGTCCCTCCATGTCTCAGTTATCCCTACCGTGCTCCAGCTTTATGACTTCCCACGGAGCTGTAGTTCCTCCTGCAGGTTTCCCCAGTTCTGCACATTCATGTGCACACACTAGAGGCAGGGGATCTTTCACTCTCTCTCTCTCTCACCATTTCAGAGTCTCTTATGTGCTTATGATCCTACATCCTTCACTTGTCAACCCTGATCATCATTTCCTCTCTTAACATGGTCAGTTGTAATCTCCTACCCTTGTGCTTCCTCAGGTAAAGCTCCTCTTACCAGGTTCACTAGCCTGTCGGCAAAGATACTTAATGGCACAAATTTTCAGGTGGATCCCATCTCTCCCACCTTCGATCTTTAAAGATGTCCCAGTGTTTGTAAAAGCCAAATCTTTACTGTAGTACAATCAGGTGTTGACCTGCAGTATCCATCTACTCCTCTGCAAGACTTTCCCTTCCCTGGCAGGAACAAGGAGACACCATGAGTTCCCATGGCCTGTAGCCTCGCTCCAAAGACATTCAGCCACCTCAAATACTCTCAGGTGTCCTCTGGCCATGTCACTGGTGTCCACATGGATGAGCAGCAGGGGTCTCAGATAGAAACAAATAGGAAATTTGATATTAAGAAAGAAGAGGATCTGTTTTTATGGTCATATTTTAAAATACTTTGGGGATTTAAGTGGCTAGATTTAACTCTCAGGAAACAATTATCTACCGGGAAAAAGTAGTTTTTGTAGCTTACTTGCTGTCTTCTTAAAGAATTAAGAGTATTTAGAAGGATATATGTCTGGATGGGATCCTAATTTGAAATTTGTGGTGTGTAAAAGCACAGAAATTTCATCTAGAAAACGTGCTTTAGTCACCTGAAAGTTTCCCCTGTTCTAAAGATTTTTATTCAGAATGTACATCTTTTGGCTTTCAATATAACTGGGAGCAGAATGTGATTCAATATAACTGGGAGCAGAATGTGATTCATTTTAGTCATCCCCTCTTTTTTAAATGCCATCATTTTTAATCCTCAGTTCCATTAAACCCTTCTACATGTCATGCTGATGTTTTCAGGCTGGCCAAGGAGCATCTTTATTTTTAGCCAAGGTTCTCCTTTAAAACACCTTGCCAGGATAATGTGTCTGTGTTTGATTATCTAATCTAAGAACAGATCAGTCCTCTCAGGAAAAAAATGTTAACTTGTTCCCGGGGGGCCAGAGTGGCTGCTGCACAGACATGTATCTGCATCCATCTCTCTGCCTCTCTCTTGCATCTTTGTGATTCTGGTAGAACACATCAGATAGATAGATAAGAGCAGATAATACTTTGCACTTTTATCACAGTTTCTATCTGTAGATTTCAAAGCACTTTTCTAATTAACATAAAGAGCCTTCCAGATAGGTATGACCATCAGCATTTTGTGGATGGGGAGATCAAAACACCAGGTGTTTAGATGACTTGTCCAAGGTCATTACTGCAAACAAACAAAAGGACTAAAGTGATATTGTCGAAATGCTCTAAGGCATTTAAGAAGCTAAGATCACAATTTATGTTCCAGCATCACCTACATGGTCACAGTCATATGCAGCCTATAACCTCTGGCTGGTGGACAGGTTCTGCTCACCAGTACACCTCTACTGCCACTCAAACACCAGTGCACAAAAGTAGCAGTCATGACCCCAAATCTAATGGGAGACTTTTAAAGTTAGGTATTGACAGGCCTGTAAGGGAAATCAGAGCATGCTCAGATAGGAAATAGGCCAAAAAAAAAAAAAAAAAAAAAAAAAAAAAAAAGTAGAGCAGGAAGTGCTGGGGGAAAAGAGAGACAGACAGAGACAGACTTACTTGCCTACACATAGCCATTTTGGGCACAAAGGAGGATTTACTTGGTCTCCCACTGTAACTCCAGCAGAGCAGAAATGTCCCTTTGGTTCAATGACATATTATTAGCCTAAGGTATATATATCAGGTATATATATATCTCCAGACCATCTCAAATGGCAATAGGTAACTGTGTTTAGGTGATCTTACTCAAAGTGTCCAGATTCTTACTTTTCTTATGTGAATGTCTCATGTCTCTGCTCCTTTGGGCAGACTTGTGCTCACAAAGTTTCCAAGGTTTCCCTTTTTTCAGCTATCTAATTCTCTACATATGTGGTATGGAAATTACCAGGTGATGGCTAAGAAACCCATTGTGTGATAGGCATCTCAACATACAGGTGTGTTTAAAGATACAGCTTCTGCTGCTAACAGACAGCAAAGCAGATGCTTTGTGCATCCCTTATCAGATAGGTAGTGAGATACTTTAAATCCACTGCTAGGAGTTTCTGTATTTCAGATTGTATTTCAAATTGTGTTTCATGACTGCTATCGAAATATCAGGAGCTCTTTTCTGGAGGTGCTTCTAATCTACATGCACCATATTAGTCCTCTTCAATTCAGCCTTAATGTGATTTACCTGGGATTTGTATCACATGCACATAGAAAATCCCAGCCTCGAATCAATATACTGTCTGTTCTTATATGCACCGGTTGGGGTTGCAGAAGCAAAAAATATCCTGTTTTGGACTAGCCTTGTTCATGCACTAGGCTGTCCAGTGGTCAGAACGCCGTTGGTGCTTTCCTTGGCATTAATCCCGTTGCTGTCTGGTCTGTAAGGTTACAGAAGCACACATACTTCTGCAAAAAGTAGAAAGGCCAATGAGTCACGTATCTTCAGTGCCTGAGGCAGAGAAAATGCTATTCTCTCCTGGTTTCTCTCCACCTCTACTGTTCTAAGGCAATGTCAGACTTCAGATATCAACCTGCATTACTATTTTTGGAGACTGACAGTTTTATTCATTTCTTGTCAGATACTTAAGTGCAATATAGCAAAGAGCATATGAGATTTATTTATCACCTACCATGCATATCAGAATTGCCATCTGGAAATCCAGACCCCATCCTATCTGATTTTTGTAAAATGTAAAAAGCAACAAAGATTGAGACAAGAACTTAAATTTAATTCGAACTGATAAAGATAATTGTCTGGGTTAGTGGTTTTTCCAATAATGCCATCTATTCTTTAGCCACATATTGATCTCAACTGTTCTGATTTACAGGAAATTCCCCGATTAAATAACACAAGAAACAATAACCTAACAAATGTGCTGCAAATATTGTTGTTCAGTTCGTAATAGGGTACTGCCTTTACTTTCTATTCACAGTCCACATAAATCTTCTATTTCAGTGAGAGGTAGACAATACTCAAAAGTCTGAAGATTTCTTTTGTTTCAAAATATTGTTGAAAATTAAGTAATTTAGCACATGCTCCTCTCAGTAAGGTTAGCCATATCCTTCTAAATATTCTGTCCTTAAAAATTAATTTCAAACTCTGGAGTTCACCTAACTCTGATAATACCTGTAAAACTCCATAATGTCTCCTCCTCCTGCATCGATCTGGTTCTGCATGAGCATTAGAGAGCTTAGCTCACATATATGCTGTTAGGATTCAGATTCTTCCTTTCTTACCTAGCATCATATCTAGAGGAAATATGTCCTAAAGACATATGTCCTTTCTGCCCAACTTGTCCAGAAAATAGAGGGTGAAAAACCTAGTCATGTAGCTTAAACTCATCGACAACAGGGTACACGGCAGACCATGTGGAACACAGCCTAGGAGAGAAAAGACTCTCTTCATGGTAGTCACAAGTAATGAAGGGTTTAACATAAACCTATATGTTTAGTGCATTAAAACATATTCAGTGACAAAATATTGACTCTGATAATTTTGAATTTTCACCATATCAGCAGTAGATAATTACTTATCAGAAAAAAAAAAATTAGTAATGTTTGGTCATTCAGATAAACTCAGGCTTGGAAAGAGCTTGATTTCTTTATACAGAGAGCATGACTAAACCTTTGTGGATGACCTTAACATGTTTTTCTTGTCAGTTTTTAACTTGTTTTAAAATATAAAATAGCAATTTTCAGGTAGAAAAGGAAAGACTAAAAAGCATGTAATTCCACTCACAATGGATTTTACAGGCCTCAATGGAATTAATTACTGAGAACTTGCACATGTTGTAATTAATTTCATGCAATTCAGCACCATCTGCAGATGCATTATTTTCTTTCAAAGCTACGATAATTTGATGTAAAATAGAAATTGTTCAGAGTTTTTAGACAGAAAAAGCTTTTGTATCTTGTTTATGCCAAACCAATTAGATAAGGAAATTAAATATTATTTGAAAAACATAACCTATTTTTTTCACTGAATAAAAAATGGCTTCCAGTTGTTGGTGAGGGAATTGTTTGCCATTATACAGAGATCTGGGGGAAAGAAACTCTCTGATTTTAATGTCCTTCTGTTTAAAGGAAATATTCATGATATTTTGGCAGTAGTCACTTATCAGGTCCATGTTAAGCACATTATAACATTAGTCTTTTCATTAGTTCCCAACAAAGGCTATTGTATATACATAGCTCTACTGAAGTCAATTCTAAAATTACCTTACATTATTTACATATAAGATACATAAAAATATTATTTTAACTGCCTTTCTTTTCATCAGCACGTAAATATTTTTAATTGAAAGGTAGCAAATACTTCTGCTGGTGAGTGATGTCCTGAAGTGTTGAGAGCCTTCCTCCATTCTGGCCTTAGAGTTTGTACAATTTACAGCAGGAATTACTCTAGTCAGAAATAACACTTCCAAAGAACAGATGAGAACTGGAATTCATTCTGTGCATCACCTGAGCTATCAGTTGTGTGTTGGGACCTCTGGAAAAAAAATCAATCTATGTCTTGAATCTTTCAAGATATTTACGCAGACCTAAAACAAGCGCAGCTTCAGCAGTTATGCTGTGACTGGGAAAGTGTGTGTGCTTGGGAGGCAGACAATATGCACATAGCACAGCTTCTTTCTGCAATACGTTACACGGTATGCATTGGTCTTGGGCAGAACTAGTGAATGAGTTACAGCCCCATCAATCTATATGTGTTTAACTCAGAGTTACCTTATAAAGAAATGGTTCCTGTTTTCAACAAAAAGAAAAACAAAACATAAACATGCAACTACTATTTGCATATTTTGGC
This sequence comes from Crypturellus tataupa, assembly GCA_034781795.1. Taxonomy (NCBI): domain Eukaryota; kingdom Metazoa; phylum Chordata; class Aves; order Tinamiformes; family Tinamidae; genus Crypturellus; species Crypturellus tataupa. The sequence goes on from JAWLRI010000287.1 coordinate 41,169, forward strand.
ACCACTTCAACGTCAGTTTCAATCTTTTTGTCCTCTTTAAAAACAAACACTAAAGCCATGAATAGCTGAAAATAGTCAAAGAAAACACAAGCTTTATAATTGCAAGAGGATGTAAAAGACCAGTCAGGCTGTATGATTTTCCACATACCAAACAAATTTCTAGAGATGTTTTTATTTATGTCAAATACCCACTAAAGTCTCCTGTCTAACAAACAAACTAGACAGCAGCATTAAAATTATATTCTGAGCCAAAGGAGGTACTACCATGACAGTCATGCAGGAGGACAGCAGAACACAATACAGCTGACTAATACTAATACCTTATCAAACCACAAAGTAGTAATCATGCAAAAAGATTTTCATAAACATTGGCAAGAAATCTGTGTTTTTCTCATGACAACTGACTTTAACTAAGCAGTTTATGTTTACCAAACAATATCAGTGAACAAGAAATATTTACAGTGAGGTCCCATATTTTTGAAGAGCAATACAACAACTAATCCAGCTCGAATGAAAATGTACTAAAATGGAATTGCAGACCAAATCTGTAAAACCTGCAGTTGTCATGAGAAGGAAAAAAAAACAGGTTGAAAGAGTGAACATGAATGTCACTTTGAGGACCTGCTTTTTTTTTTTTTTTTTCCTCTTTTCTCTGAAAGGGACCTTGAAAGCATACTTCCAAAAATGCTAGAGAAATTGGTTATTTTTGTACTCTTCTCACTGTCATTACATTCACTGACAAGAAAAGAGATGAATAGTTTGAGGGAGGGGAGGTCAGAGAGATTTTCTCATTCTGCAGCCTTAAGATTTTTTCAGGACTGCATTGAGTGCCTTTGCCTCATCCTTCTGTACTCTTTAGCACAATAGGTTATTGCTAACATTTAATGTCTTAGGTATTCTCAATGAGTATTGTTATCCTCCTCATTATGACAAAAAGACATGGTCTTACAGTAAATGCAGAAAATATCACAGATTTAATTCTCGTAAAGAGATCTTCATGCAATGACAGAAAAGACTCAGAATGTATTCAGTTTGATGATTCAATTGGGAATTGGTAAAACAAGCAAACAAAAACTCCTCACAAATCACTGTTCCTCCAGACAGCTTTAAGATTATGATCTCACTCTTTTCCTTGCTGTTGCTGAGCATGTACAGGCAATTCAACCTCATGAAAATTTTAATTTAGAGGGCTTAAGTTCAAGTAATTTCTCTCTTTTTGACAGAAGATGAAATATTTAGACCAACTTTTTTTTTCTGTACCACCTTGAATAAACAATTGATGGATGCGATGAACTTGTGGCTAGCTGGTGAAAGCTTTCTTTCTTAGTTAAAATAGTGTTCAGTAGGCTCATGTTCATGTTATCTTCACAGGCTTTTTCAATCCTGTTCAGGTGACAATATTCTAATCATAAACCCATTACAGGATGGCATACATCCTGTGTTATAATGAACATTATGATGACAGTGTCACTTACTAAAAACCTTTCTTGTAAAGGCCTCCAAATTTTGAGCATGGGTTGTGTAAGGACTATATAGCTTCCCACTACAAGCGCTAGCCCAACAGTTAGTTGCTCTATAAATTAAATGAAATCTTTGACCAGCACCCCATATTTGCTCAGAGATTGATTCTTTTGATCTCTGTATGTGGTAAATAGTTACATTTTGTTTGTCATGTAGCCTTAAAACATACTAAAACTGTCTATAATGTCTTCTTTTTGTAGTCAGTTTTTCTGTATCAAACCATTTTTTTTTGTTTTTTAATTTAAAATTCTCTTGTGCCATGTTAAACTGTATTTACGGTTCATTGCAAAGGACTGCATGTTTCATGGTGGTTTTAATAGAAAAGAAGTGACATGAATGCAAATACTTATACATGATAGACTTACTTCTTTCCTGGAATATTTTCCAAAGTTATATGAAATTGCTGCATTAATCAAAATATCACCATTTTATGAATGCTCAGACCTCAGAGAAAAGATGCATATTATCATAACAGTTTGGGAACAACAAATACTACTAATAAAGAGGCACTTATTCCAATATTCAGCTATCCGGAATTCAGGAAAATTGGTCAATGATAACCTACGGTCTCTTAATCATATCTTTGATAATATAAATGCAATAAAATCTCTTTCATCACATCCTCTTTACCACTACAATACTATTTTCTATATAATACAGCTGCTTGAGGAAAAAGGTGACAATGTTTAATATCAGGTAGGAACACCTGAAAGACTTCTTAATGACATTAAGGTCATAACATATTGCTCCATCTTTTTGTTTTCATAACTATAGCCACTGAAAAAACATGTGCTTACTTTTAACCTATTTCATTTTTAAAATATAAAAATAGCTGTCAAGTTTGTGTCTTGTGTGCCCAGATGAAAATTACTGGTAGATAAGTCAATAGAAGCTAATTTCTCGTGGTCAACATTACATATGTTAGAAAGTGATAAAATTGAATATCCATCTGTCTATTGTACCTGTAGAGGCTGAACAGAGCTAAAACACAAAGAAATAAACATTCTTTCCTGTGACTTTGGTAGATTTTAAAAGAAACATCACTGTGTTCATGATCTGGAAATAACCTGTCAGTCTTCCTAATCCTACTGCTTCATGGACACACTGCATACCAGAAAAGATGCCTGCAAGGTGTTTATGAGCCTAGCTAATGAAGTGACCAGGGAGTCTATAGTGCTTGCAAGCCAGAGCAATGTACTCTGATTATATTGAAATGATATCTTTAAGAATATGTGTATAGACGAAGGACAAAAGGCAGAAATACAATGCCTGACTTCAGAAATGGAGCAAATAGAAAGTAGGGAGTTTTATGTCAATTTAGCATAACATGAATTCTCAGGTGAAAAAAAGATCAGCTGGAAGCATAAGCAATCTACTTAAAAAAAAAAGAGAGAGAAGGAGAGAGAAACAAGCAGAAACAATCTAATTATCTTGTACATCAGTAACATATTGAGAATTCGAGAGAAGTAGTATACGCTCAATATAATGATTCTCACATGAGACTTTTTAAGAAAGCTAAAGTAATATGACCAAGATTAAATCAGTTTGGAATAGGTCCACTGTCAAAATGACATATGAAGAAGAGTTTCTCACATCTCTGTTTTGAATCTAAGCTTATTCAATAATTCCATCCATGACCAGAAAAGATGGAGTAGATGCATGTTGATTATCTCTGCTGCCGCCAAGAAGCTAGCGGGACTGCCTGTATTTTGGAGGGTAGAGTTCAGTTCAAAATGAACTTGGCAAAGTGGATGACTAGTCCACAAAGTAATCCAGTATGTACAGGCAGGAATAGCTGACCCCTGATATACAGGGTGCAGCACAACTGATTGGTTCTTTAGAAAGGGATCTGAAAGGTACAGTATATCAAATCCTGAGTGTGAAATTGCATCATGCTGTCATGAAAATGACAAGCATTAGGGTGAAGGATTTGTGATGTCTTTCTCCCACTGTTCAGCCTGGAAAAAAATTTCTTTACTATATCATACCTGCTTTCTTCAGCAAGAGTATGATTTCAGGTTTGGGAACCGTACATGCAGAACAATTCAAAAGACTGCAGAGGATCAGATATGAGAGCAATCCACAAATCAAAATGGAAAAAAAAAATGGGGTTACTTAGCTTAAAGAAGGGATGTCTGAGAGAAGAATTCTGAAAATAGTCTCCAGTTCCCTTAAGACTGTTGCAATAAGGAAGGAACTGATCTCTACTCCACATGCATTTGACAGGATGAGAAGAAATGACCTTAAGCTACAAGCAAAAATAACTTAGATGAGACATTAGCAAAAACTTTCCACAAACAGAGGAAGTATAACACTGGAATAGATTGCCTGAGGTTGTGGCATCTTCATTGCTTGTGGTCTTTAAGAAAAAGTTGAACAGACTTCATATGACAAGAGATGAAAAAGGAATAGGTTACCCTAGAGAAAGGCAGTTGATTAGGTGACCTCTGGGGTCTCTTTCTGATCAATTTTTGAAGGTAGAGCGAGACTTAAAATCATGGTTCTGTGCATGTGCACTATACCCTGTGCCTCTTCTGTCACCTTGCTCTTACATATTTTCAAGAAAATGTTGGTCTCTGTAGCAGCTGCTTTCATCTTAGACATCCTCTTCAACAAGGAAGCAGAGAAAAAAATTTAACTTTTCTTATACAGCATCAGTAAAAAAAATGTTTTCTCTGTATTTCAAAGCCACTCTACCTAGTGGCAAGATCTCATTAAATATTTTTATACCAGTGATACAATTTTCTGTGCCTGTCAGGCTTAGCAGATGCCACTCCTGAGCCAGGCCTCAGGGACCTTCTCCCTGCAGAGCACAGGGCTGACCAAGGGCCTTGGGGAACACTTAAGGACATGCTCACCTTCCCTTTGGAGGTGATGGTACCAGCAGCAGAGTTACTATTAGAAATGCCTGCCTTGCATGAGTTTTCATCTATGCCAGCTGCAGCTTGCCAGCTCATGTAGCAGAGTAATGACCCCAATTGCACCTCCCGTGTATCAGTAGCAGCCCAGCACTCCTCCTGGCCCAACACACTGGGAGCTCGGTGATTAGGAACTCAGTTGCTCCCAATTTACACACCTGCACATGCTCAGGGCTGGCTGCAGTCTCGCCCTGTGACATTAAAAGAATACGCATGAGAAATTGAAGATCTAAATGCTGCCTTTTTATGACAGAGTATGAATAAATAAAAGTGAATGATTTATAGTACATTAACCATTGGAGAATTCAACCACTATAAATATAGTGTTCTCTTGAAATTATACTGACAATTTGGAAGTAATTGACGGATACTATGAGCAAATGTGTCTATATATACAGGCAGGTCCTTTCACCCCAAATTGTAGAGAATAAATAACATGCAGTACAATTTGTTTTATATCAAAATGACACTCCAGAGAAAAAAAGGAGTTGCAGAAGGATAATGTGACAGAAAAAGGCAGACAAAAGATAGTATAAAAATGTACAAGGGGGAAGTAAGAAGAAATAGGAAAAAATAGGACAATGTGCTAAGGAAAAAACCTAGGTTGCAGTAAGGAGAAATAAAGGTTGGATGACATGATATGCTAAAACAAAGAGATTAAATGAAAAGGATAGGTTTAGTTGGGAGCAGAGGGGAATAAGAGAGCATGCAACAGAGAAAAGAATAATACAGACAAAAATATTAAGCTGATGGAGATAAGTATAAAGGTAGTTTAGTGCTAAAAGAATACAAGAAAAGAGTGAAAGGTAGGTTGGACATTTCCTTCTGGAGACTTTTGTGAATATGACACAAGAGGAACTGTGAGACAAATGAAATGCAATGAGTTTTTCAGGAAACATGATGGGGAAAAAAAAGAGATATGATGAAAAACTTGGAGTTCTATTATTGTAACCTGATATTTCTTCTGTGTTCAAGCTTAGCTAAAATTGGCTTGTGATGCTGTGGCACCAACCAACCCTGCATAGAGCCTGCACCAATGATATAAAAGGATATTTGGATCTGAGAAAGATGCTGGTCTGAGGAAATAAAAGTGGAGCACAGCTCTCCACAGATACTTGTGAATGCCTCAAGGAATATCATTCATGGTCCTAAGAGAATTCTTTATTTATTCATTTATTTATTTATTTTCCTGACATCTTCCGCATACTTGCCATGTCCTGGTGACTAAAACTGGCATGGACTTAAAGTTCAGTCTCATGATGCCATAGAGTATCCGGGACTCTGAGCATGAAATTGGCAGATACAGCACGGGATCTACAGGAAGCCTGTGCCTTCCTGAAGCAGCAGCTGGAGGCCAGGCATCTGCAGGACATGTCCAGGACATCTAAAATGGCAGGAGACACCTATCTATATGTAATGTAGTCCAAACCATGACTTAGCTCTTAAGGGGATCGTGCTTGACCTTCCTGGACATAATATCTGCTGTAAAAGTTTTATAACCGTGTGAATAGAGCTGTATAAAGTCATTTCACAGATATGTTCTTAGCAAACCCTGATAACCAGAGAGGACCTTACTACCTTATAACCCATTGGTATGTGACCTGACTAGAAAGTGCCAAGGAAAATGCTAGAAATTTTCCTGCTAGGAATATATTGTGACTTTCACCTTCTTTACGCCTTCTAACAAAACCAAAAACATAATTCAAATGGTTAAATCCTTTATAAACAGGTTACCAATAAATAGTTAATAGCTCGGTCACCGTGTAAAACCAACTGCCTGCATGACTAAGGAGAAAGTTCAGAATTCCTCAGATTACGGGGTGTCCTCAAGGATATGTTCTCTACACAGTGTAAAGAGGAGCTGCTTTTAGGCATGTCTTTCTCTCGCCCTCTTCATTGAGGGGATAATGTCTGTGGCATGAAACTGAAATTTCCAATTGTATCAGCTTGAGCTCCATTAGCAGTGACTGATTCTTATTCACAGAAACTGATTTATATTGAAAATGACTTTAAACGGGTTTGTGTTTAGATTTGGCCATGTTTTCAGTAACCAGGAAGACAAAAAATTGGTGAATGTGGAAGAAGTCATAGCACTTTCTCCTAAAAAGTGAGCTGCAGAATTGGGATTGACATCCCATATTGGTAGTAAAAATCCTTGTAGGATGAGAAAACACCATCTGTTCAAAAGCAGAACATGAGGACAATTCCATTCACTTTAAGCAACTGTAAGGATCATTTATGCTCTCTCAGCCCCCAAAAGTAGAGAAATTTGTATCAGAAAACAGATTGAACAACATTTGTTTAATTGTTTATCAATCAGAGACAGAGTACAGGAGCAAAATATATGGAAACACTGTCACTAAATATCAGAGCTCTTAGAGTGCTGCATTTGTGTCAGACATGCATATCTGCATGATCCATTCTGCTTTCAATTTTACAGGAATCTAGCAGATTCTGATTTAATTCATAAACATGTCTAAGACATTGGAGCTAGAGAAAATAAACTGGGATTTACTGGAGAGTATTCAAGGTACGCATAGAAGAGACTCCTTGAGAGACAATTCCATTATGGATTTTCAGTAATTTCACATGTTCTTTTCAATAAAAATGGCAAGTGACAAACAACTGTTAAATATTTCAGAATTAATAATTCCTAGTATTGTGGTATATTAGTGGTTATGATATGCAGCTTTCATAAACAAGTCATAAGAATAAGTGTGCCTTCTAGTTAGTAAATAGAGAAGATTTGTGAAACATGATTCTAAAATCCTTATCTGTCTGAGTAGTACTATATCTCCAGTAGTTTCTTGCCGAAATCTGGGCATATTCATATACCCCAATGAACACACTACAGTTATCACCAATGCCAAGCCTGGCTATTTTTCATGTAATTTTAGGGCATATTTCAACTTTCCTTGCCACTCAACGGTTCCAAACACAACTACATTTCCTAATTTCCATTTCATTTATAAGTGAATTTGTAATAGTCATATTATTATTTTTTCTTTTTCCTGTAATATATGTTTTAGGAGCTCAACATGTAAAAGGAAACCAGCATTCTCTCTCATAGCTCTTATTTTCTACAACAGAAATTGAAGGTATACATTACATTGTGAATAATTTTAATACATGTCCTTCATCTGTCAGCTGCAAGATTGGGATTTTCTTTGAAAATACTGCTTCACTTAAGATCCTCTTGCTCTCTGCATTAAGTGAAAAACCTCTATTTTAGACTCATGAAAAAAGAATGCATCAAACCAGAACTTTTAATCTGTTTCTTTGTGCCATCTGTAGAAATAAATATCTGAGCAAAGGTAGGGGAAGTGTCATTTCCATGCACAGAAATCATAGCTATGTAACCAGGTAAGATTCATATGATAGACATAGGGAGTAAGAACACTAAGTCACTAAAGGCTTTCTCATGCTCATGCACCATGTTCAAGGCCAGAAGAATTGTCTGGCTCTGTCTTAAGGCTTCGTTTTTCTCTTTCAAAAGCATTCAAGCAGCAGGCACAGCAAAGAAACACCACTGCTGTGCGATTATTTTCCTCTCTCCTGATTTTGAGTTTTCTCAATACCACATTTAACAGAAGTGTGCATATTAGTGCATTTTAAAGAAGTTTATTAGACTACACATGATTCCAGTGAACAGGCACAGTAAAACAAATGTTTTCAGTAGAAAGTACAATGATTGAGATAATGTTTAATTTTTTTATCTGCTATAGTAAGCTGAGTTGTAATTTTATTCATATCTTCAAATATGAATATGTTTTAATTTTTAAATATCTATTTATTCTAAGGTCCTTCCCGAGTTTTGTTTTCTGTAAGTCTACTCTGAACGAATTTAACTTCTTGATGAAGTTTGTTACATCCTTTTATCATCACACTGTACACAGGAAGAGTAACTCCATGGACAAAGGATGGGGTGGGTGACCATCCACCCTGAGAAGCCAAGAAAGTCTGGATGCAACCAGTCAAATCAGCCAGAAATTAAGTTACTCCCCTAAAGGAATCTAAATGATATGAATATTGTCCTTGAAAACTATCTAGAATAAGTATTCGAAAAACAATATTGAAACAAAAAAAAATCTTTTTCTTTCATTAGTATTTTTATTTAACTTCAATTACTTTTTAGTAGCGCATTTATTAGCATTCAATTAAATAAAAATGTAAAATTTACAATGTAATAATACAATAATATTAAAAATTTGTAAAGGATAAGTTAACAGCATAATGAATATTTGAAGTGAGGAGTAGCAAAACATGAAACAAATAATGCAGTAATCCTATAAAACAACAATAATTGTAGTCACTGGAAAAGAAAATAGAAGCAAAAACTACCGGTGCGACTACAACAAAGTAGTTTTTAAATTTGTTTTAAAACTATCACAGATCAGAATCTGCTTGTTGCTTAATAGCACACTCCTGGATAAAACACTCCAGTCAATGTTCTGTGATATTTTCCAGGAGCTACATTGCAGTCTTTCAAGTTGAAGAATGTCTTTGAGATTTCTAATGCATTTGTCTTTTTGTGGAGGGAATTCTACTCTCCAGTTTATTTGCTTTTTGGCAATCAATAAAGCTATTTGTACAAAAGTCCCTTTGTATTTGTCTAGTCTGGTATTTTCATTTCTGTGAAGTAAACAAACCTTGTATATATAGGAATTTTCATTTTAGCTATTCTACTTGTGGTTCAAATGGCTTGAGACTAATACTTTCACAATTTAGGCAGGGTTAAAAATATATGCATGAGGTCATTTTCATTTTTAAAAAATCTGGGACAACAAAAGCTAGCAACCTTTAGTGCAAACTGAAACATTTGTCTACTGTAAAAGATGTGCCATTCCAGCTACTAACATTTAACGAAATTTAATCCTTTAGAGACGATTTGCATTTTTCATTTAACTCTGGGCAAGTTTCTGCAGACTTACATTGTGTTTCTCATAGTTTGTGCTTTTTGGCGATTTTTTAAGATTGGAGTAAGCTTGAATTTGTGAAAATTATCATCAACTTTTATACCAGTATTCTTTGGCTCACAATATATCTGAAAAACACTTCTGTTGAAAAATGAATTTTCTGTCCATCCAAGGGTATATCCATCTTATATATCAACTCTTGTCTATCATATAGCTTCCTTCTGAGTTCTCTGAAGTGCTTTATACACCACACTGGCAAAAGTCGGCATCTAGAGAGCATCTACATTAAAATTTGTTCTTTTTCTTGTCACTGCTTTCTACTCAATGGTCTCTATTTATTATTCGTTACTTATATTTCAGTTTAGGCTTTATAAGGGCACCTCACTCAGAAATATTGGAAGCACATTAAGACAGAGACCCTGTTGTCACAACACCCCTTAAACACAAGATATAAGAAGATTGCATAATATGACAATATAGATTTTGCAATAGATTTCAGACTAATGCAAATGTGCAGCCCGCACAAACTCAATCTGCAAAGTATCTACAGCACTGACTGCCACTTGTTCGGGGAGAAGATGTAGCAGGGATCTGAGCTTAGGGATGGGAAGTAGATAGGAGTATTCAAGGGGCAGAAGAGTTAAAAGATTTCAACAGCAGTCAAGGGGATGTGAGGGGAAGAACTGCTCATACAACCAGTTTTATGGAGAAGTGGTGTGTATTACCATTATACTTTCTGTTTTTCTTCTTTCTAGCAGGTAGAAGAGAAGTGACTTTCCAGCTCCTAGTTGCAACTTTTTGCAGGATTATGAATTTATCTTTTCCTTAGGGCTAAGATGAGAAGGAGGGTTGAATTATTCATTGCATGCCAGGCTCAGTAGCAATACAAGGACAAATGATGCAGAAAGGGGCAGATTAGAGTCATCCCCTAGGAATAGAGGGAATATCCTAGGGAAGCCAGTATATTGAGATGCACAAAAGGCCTGAGAAGTAACTGAGACATCAGCCCAAACAGACATCTATAAACTATTAACGCAGGAAAAACATGGAAATTTAACTAAGGAGTGTTACATACATTATTCAGAGGCCCTACCTGTTACTCCATATAAAGCTACATACAGCTATTAAACTGGGGAAACATCAATAAAAAATCCAGTCCTCATCTTATTTCTCTCTTTCTATAGTTTAAAATGATTCCAAACTATAATTTTTCTTTTCTTTAAAACTGTTTTTGACTTACAGTATTTCTACAATGTAAACAATATGAAATCAGCACCACCACTTACAATGCTCTGTTATTGAAAATCTATACTGTATAAATGATCAAATGAAAAGCTAAAGGCCAGACTAGTGCCTTTGTAAAAAGACTGGCAGCTAATTGGAAAAATATATCTGTCGACTCTGAGCTCAACTCGACTCCCTATTGTATTTCTTCAGAATGTGCTGGTGTTTTATTTATATGTGCAGTGTGTTGTGATTTTGCCTAGCATGATTTGTGTTTGTTTTTCAGTCTGTTCTTGCAGATATTTGGTATAGAACTAATCCACTCTCCTGCTCATCCACCTCCAATTCCAACCTGACTTGAGTTATGGCCTGATGTTTGAAAGATTTCCTGCAAATAATTTTGTCTTGAGTAGGAGGATTATAATAATGTACAGAACATTGATTTCAGTGAAACTTATAAGGCAAAAAAAATTGTATGGGGAATCATGAGTTTACCCACAGGCATAACACAATAAATTAATGACAGAGTTGATAAATATCTAGTGAGGGAGGTATAATATCAAACTGGTCGATGCAGTTAAATGGTTAACAAATAGGGCTCAAGTAATAGCCATATAATTCATTGCATTTTAAGTATTCTATTATAAATCTTGTATTTTCAAAATGACCTATGATTGTAAGTATTATTGTTTTATGGATGGATGGATGGATGGATGGGTAACTAATTTGAGATTTAGCAAGAGCTAAGCACCGCTTTTCAGAGAGAGCTAACAGTTGAACTAATGGATTCCTTTATATTATTTTCAAATAGGTATTTCAAATACTAGGGCAGCCAAAATATATTGGCACTTGATTTATTTAATCTTGATTTTAAAATCAAGAGAAAAAAAAAGGGAAATAAAAAGAAGATGTTGAAAAAAAAGATATTACCTTTATCACACAATTAGTGACATACATTAGCATGGCTAACATCAATAAAATCTTGCATGATTCTCCTCTAAATACACATACCAGCCAGAATGACAAATAAAAAGCTTTCCTGTTCTAGGCAAGCAATATCAGTTTCCACGAGATCAGAGGAAATCTTGAATCCCTGTGAAATTTGTTGGAGAAAGGGATGAATACAAACAATCATTTGCCCACAATTATTTTCTCTGTAAAACTTAGTTTATCATGGTATGAAATAATCAAGGTCTTGCAAATGCAGTACTTTCTCCTACAATCTATTTATTTCAGCAGCAAGGATGGTTATAAAACTATCAAATACCCAAATCTCCACCAAGTGAACCCTGCAAGGTTACAACCAGAGATACACAATACTCACTCTGGGCTGTTGCTATGGAGCTTGCGTACTATAACGGAAATGGTGAATTGCAGGTATCTAATGCATGTGCCCCCCTCCTTTTATATACAGTATAAAATACATGTGTTTACAGTGTACACACATACAGAGAGATTTTAAAAGGAGATTTCCAGAATCTGAAGAGGGAAAGGAGCTGATCAATTATTAAGATGTTTTTGAAATAGTAAAAACTGAGCTGAAGATAGATAGTGGCAGAGGACAGTTTGCTTGTGTTGGGGTCTCAGTTCCAGCACCAAGACCCCAGCTGCTGGGTCTTTCACACTCCTGTTGCTGTGACTGCAGTCAGCCCAGCTGCTCCGCACCCATTAGGAAATCAGGCTTGCCAAATTTGGCATGCCGGGAAGGAGATAAGACATTACGAAGACACAGAATGAGCAGATGCGACTGCACAAATCTCCTCTCCGCATGCTCATCTTGACTTAGGCCTGCACCAAAAATACAGCTGCACAAAAGCTCATGTTCCCACAAAGAACTGCAATTGCAGGTATAAGGAATAGCCCCACAGCAAGTCACTGAAGCACTAGGAGTGCTAGGAGTGAGGAAAGACTAAGTGAGGTGGGCCTGTTTGGTCTGGAGAAGAGAAGATTGAGAGGGGATCTGATCAATATGTACAAATACCTGAGGGGAGAAGGTAAAGAGAATGGGGCCAAACTCTTCTCGGTGGTGGCATGTGACAGGACAAGGGGTAATGGGTATAAATTGAAACACAAGAAATTTGATGTCCTTGTGAGGAAGACCCTCTTTCCTGTGAGGGTGACAACGCCCTCAACAGGCTGCCCAGAGAGGCTGTGGAGTCTCCTTCTCTGGAGATCTTCCAAACCCACCTGGATGCCACCCTGTGCCAAGTGCTCTGGGTGTCCCGGCTGGAGCAGGGGGGGTTGACTAGATGATCTGTAGAGGTCCCTTCCAACCTCAGCCATTCTGTGATTCTGTGATTCTGTGAGTACAGAGCCAGGTGTAGCTGAGCACTTTGGAAAATGCCTATTAAAAGATAATGAATGTCCTGTTGCATTTCAACAAAAGCGTGTATTCCTACTTAACTGTTGTGATAAATAAGCACCTTGGCAGTCGCACAACCAGGCAGATGTGAGTTAAGGATCATGAAAGTGAATTTCTAAAATCATGAAGCTTTCAAAGTAGAATAACCAGAATAAGGTCAAAAGGAACTATTTTATAGTTTTCTGCCTAAATCAGCAAAAATGTTCCCTGAGCGTTCCCTGAATTAATTCTTCATAAAACCACAGAAATACTATCTAAAAATCAAGGCAAGATTATTTGTTCAATTATCACATGTAGTGACTATTTATGACACTGTTAAAAAAGTTTTTCCGCTTGCTACTTAACATATAGAAAGGTCTACCCAAATGTACCTAGCATCAAGGTTCTACGTCCCTGCTTAAATACCCTTTTGAGGTGGAGTAAGTCCTTTCATCTCTACCATGGCCATCCCTCAAAGCCTGTGCAGAAGAGGGTTTAGCTGTGATCAGCCAGCATGAATGCCCTAAAAATTCACACTTATGCACTGGAGCTGTATACAGAGGATTTTTTTTTCCCATCTAAAAAACATCCTACCAACTAGACACATTCACAGGGTGGTCATAGTCAGAAATGATGTATGTTCACCCTGTTACTGCCTGCTTGGCTGTCAGCTGCCTTCTCCTATCAGTAGAAATCATAAGATCTCAAAGGCACTCTCATGTGCTACCGTAAGCAATGAACTGACCTTTTCTTTTACTGCTCTCAAGGCATTTGACCAATTTTGAAGACAGCTAAATTGACTAGCTATTCTCTTTCTAATTTAGTTTTACTTATACATGGATATTGTTTGTTATCTCTCCTTCTCTTTGGATACTTCTTCCCAGTTGAAGTTATTTCTTGGTGTTACGCTAGTCAGCTATCAATCTTGATCAGATCATTACCTTGCTCTGTTACTATATTTCTTTGCAAAGTGTTGTGCCCTTTTCTTCTTTCATTGCTCTAGACTGCAGTAATTTTTATTCTTGAAGAAGTTGGTTCAACTTATCTCTATGTTTATGACTCTCTTTCTTCAGATGAAGTGTATCATCTACTCCATCTTTCAGGACATTTGCCAAAGCAGCAGTGCAGAAGGTATTAACTACTTCTGGAATTCATCTAGTTGCACATCTAAAAAAGACAATCTTCCACTGTCCACTATTTGTCATTTTTATATTCTATTTATTTATAATTTTCTATTTTTCTATAAATAATATTCTATTATTTATATTTTTATATTCTATTTATATTCTGACATAAGACTGATTGATGAGAGTAGACAATAATTACAGGTGTTACATGGGTATAGAGATAGTGTAGGTCATAGATTCTTAGATGTCTTTTCTTATTCCGTTAGAAAAATGTATTACCATAGAATTCTGTTTGGAGCCTTTCATCTTTGTAATCAAGTTGCCAGAAAGAAGGAAAATAAATTCATACAGCTCATAAAAACACTTAGTTATATCATACAAAAATTTCTGCTTCACAAGGTAACAGTAACATAATAATATATTCTTTTAATGAATCATAGCTATACCGAAGAGTAAACATTTTATGCGTCGTTCTTGCTACATTATGTGTATCTGTGAACCCAAAACATGCATAGACTGATTTCAAAGTAATTTTCTTCAGTCAGATAGAAAGTACCAACACAAACACAAAACGAACCGTTCACCCTGGAAAATGCTAAGGATTTGTTAATTTATTTTTCCTTTGTGAGAGAGATTCATTAGTTATGAGAAAATATTTAAGAAATATGTTTTAAAAGGATTTGTCCAGTTGAAAATATATTCATTTGAGCTCATTAATAATTCCTGAAGAGCATAAATGTGTACATAATTTAACATTTACATGTTGCTTTAAAAGGTCATGCTTAGCAATGACTGCATGACTTTTACAAAGAAAAAAAATAGGATCTTCAGAGAGATCTCTAAAGAAATAACTGGGTTGATAAGCAAGGGCATGTGTTGCATATTGTTGTTTCGGTCTTGGTTCCCTTAGACTTCAAGATCATGAATTCTTTTCAGATCACAGCAGGATATTAACCAATCCATTCTGGAGATAAGTTTCCGGAGGGTATTTGAAGAAAAAGCACTGATACTATTGAGTTTCCTTCTTAGTATCAAAAGTGAGTAATGAGCACTTTGGATATAATGTTAACCCCAAGAGCTACAGACTGCATTACTACATCTGGCCTGGTAAAACTCAAGGAAGAAACACGCTGTGGATATTCTCCTCTGTTTTAGAAATCATTCAGTGGGCAAAGATCGGTGAAAATAAGCAATTAAGTAGCCAAGAGAGAAAATGTTCCTAGAAGCTGGCAATCCAAAGTTTTCAAAAGAATTTAGGCCTTGTCCAGACTTAGCGGCTCAAGGGCAAACAGAGTGAAGTTTCTCATTACTGCTAATCTGATCATCTGAGATAAGTAATCTTGCTGCTTATGTGCTATTTCTTTTACACCAAAGCTTCGTGGGCAGTGAGAAGAGTGTGAGAAGAGTGGTCTTTACAGTGACCAAAGGAGAGGGAGCAGGGAGAAAGTCTGACTAGGGGAGCTCTCTAAGGGAAGGCAGTATTTCAGAAGGGATATCAGAAAGGAAATTTTCTTCTTTGTTAAGTCTCCCTATTCCTAAGGTTATTTTTTTGATAAGTAGTTTTCCAAATCATTGCAGTTTGTTTTGTTTCACAAAAGATTTAGGACCATGCTGGAGAATTGCCAGTCATGTGCATCAAATCCATGGAAATTGCCTGCACAACTTTACCTGTGCAAGGACTTGCACATTCAGTAATTAGGGATAACTGTTCTGTCCATGCTCAACACTTGGCAATGTGAACATTTAAAGCTAGTTAACACGGCTTGATTTCCCTCCCACTCATGAGCACATGCACATGAGTTATCACAGAGCCATTAAATTTCTGTACAAATATAAGTGCAAATTAGTATTGATGAGAATCTGAAACAAATGAGGAAAATGGTAGCCAAGACATCAAGCCGACATCAAGCCAACATCACATCCATGTTTTTTATCACCTTACATCAAGCAATTGTTCATCTGCCTTGCTCTGTTCTGGTCCTTTCCTCCTCTCTCTATTTCATTAGTCTAAAAATGATTCCCAGTTTGAAATACCTTTAGATAATTTATCCTTCTCTAGTGTAAGAAACATATGGTGTTCAATCACATTGTACTTAAACCTATAATTTTATGAACATAATGAAAGTCAGTCTTGACTTACCATATCAGCAACATACCAAACACAGATTACCTAAAGACTCTCTAATGATCTCTTTGAAATGGGAGATAAGAGAAAATATATCAGAAATTCTAACAGTTTGCATATTCGTTTAAAGAACATGTTGACTCCAGTGAAGAGCAAATAGCAGGCAATCCCTGAGGCTTCCTGCAGAGGCAACAGAGTATACAGACCTGACATAGAAATCATAAGTTTCAGTGCACACACTGTACAATGCGGTGTCATATTAGAGGCAGCAAGCAAGTTAACACATCAGCCCAACATGCACAGTTGTAAACAGCCCTTGCACAGCTTGAGTCAACTTGCAGTCCCCCTGTTGTGGTGACATTGTACCTTGCCAATTAGCCTAAAAACAGAACCACAGCTACACACAGACCTGCTTTGTTTTCAGTTCTGTAGCTACAGCTTACTAGCCCTTGTGGCGTGGACAACTCAGAAATGGCACACCGTGGGAGACCACTGAATTCAGAGATTAATTTGCGACAGGTTCAGTTGCATCCAAAGCCTTCCTGATCTGTTATCTATTGGGTTTTGTTATTTGATGTCAATTTATAATTTTTTCCAGACAGTTCCTCTATCCCGTATTCTACTAAAATGATGTGGCTGCAGTCAGTTGGTACTCTCAAGTGAGGGGAGCGGGGAGAGAAATTGGTGGTGATCAAGAGGGAAAACTATCTGAAATGTAGCCAGAGCATGCAGGGCTTGAAAGAGTTTGCAGCATGAATTTGGGAATTCGGGACTTTAGGGAAAAAAAAAAGGATGTAAAATCTACAGTCAGGCTTGACAAAGACCCAAGTGAGGCACTAGACAAAATCTTTTGTAAAACAGGTATGCTTCAAAGCCTGAGAACAACACTCAAGGAAAAGACTCAGCAAGGACAGAGGAACAGAGGATTTACCTTATCAAGACGTTATGAGTGTTTCTAATTTAGAGTGTCTATTTCTCACCCGTATTTAGTAAAGACAATGTTCAGAGGTTGTGGCCCTGTTGAAATTTTTCATTCACTCAGGTGAAGAGAGATGCTGGAGATTTCCACCCCAATCTCTTTGAATGATGCGGGTTCCCACTGTGAGAACCCACTTAGAGAAGCTTTGAGGATTTCCTGACTTCCTGACTTTCTTGTTTATGTCTTTGAAAGATTAATGAATTTTACTTGAGCAAAGTTGATTTCTATCATGTAAATTCTGATTACTCGTTACTCATTACTCTAAAATAAACCCAATTATTTCTTGTCCACCTCCTCAGCAGATGTATAGACTAATTGATCACTGTCATTTTTATAAGCAATGTTTTACATAAAAGAAGACATATGATCACATCTATCTTGTCTATTTTCTTCTGCACTACAGTAATCAAACTAAAGTTTTACTCAGTGGCCATATTTTCTAAATTTAGTTTTTCTCTCCACTCTTTCTGAATTGCATATATCCTCCTCAAAATATAAGATATAAAAGTGGCCACAAAACTTTTGCTGGAATGACATAATGGCTGAAAGTCAATGTATAAACAATATGATAGATTTATTTATGACACTATTCATAAAGAATTTCTACTTTATATATTGAATACTTTATGTGAGAGATGATTTACGATCATGCAAGTAGTCCTTCACTGCTAAGGCAAAAAAAGAAATGTCTCCCTACATATGATTCTTCTATTAATACCCTCAAGAATGTCATTTGCCTGCCATTTTGGTAAGTACCACATTAGTTGATTTATTTTTATTTTCTGATCCATTGCAACATAGAGAAATAGCACTGTTGCTTGGCAAGATTTTCCCCATTTCCCCATTTATGCACTTGATTTTTACCTCTACTTTGTATTTTGCAATTGCATTTCATCTTGGTAATTTAAACCCACATCTCCAGTGAATTCAAAGCAAAAGCAAAGCACTGGCAAAGGCAAAAGAAGTTATTCCAGGCATGACTGAAGGGATGCGCTAATGGACTTAAATGTACTGTACTTGTGAATCTTACTTCTTGAGAAAGAGTGTGTGACTGCTGGAGAATATCACTAGGTGAAGTCATATTCAATATCCTCAAGGATAGTCTGTAGCCTCAAAGGCTAAACAGCAGAGGAGGTAGAGAAAGGAGGAGAGGGGAGGTGGCATCATCGTTCATCTTGTTCAGTTGAGTTCCGTCTACTTAGGTCTTTGCATGTGTTTGTTTTTAAGGCCCTTCTTTCTGCTAAAAATAAACTATTTCTCTGTATTCCCAGCACCCCAAGCAATTGGTGAAGATAGAATTTATATTGTATTTGATAAACCCTTATGGTTTGACAGAAAGCATTTGATAATGACTATTCTATTACAGTTTTTCAACCCCTTGTGCATCAACCTTACTGGAATTTCCTCTAAACCATGTTTCTCTGAGTGTCACAGAGGGCACCCTCAAAAGCCTTCCTCAAGCTCTCATCTGCTTCTCGTTTTGTCCTCCGAGCCACGTACGCTGTCAAAGATGGAAACTGGGCTGTTTTGTCATGATTTGCTTTTGGCAAATCTGTATTAGCTCTTTCTTATCACCTTATTATCCTCCAGATAATTTCAAATTGATTGTTTAATAAATTGTTCCAATATCCTTCTAATATTGAGTTTATGATAAAGATTGTTTAATTTTCTGGATTATCCCTCTCTATGGATAGGCACTGTATTTGGCCTTCACCAAATACACCTCAAAGACCTTAACTATCCTTCATTACATTTTGAAGGTAAATGCTAATGGTATAAACAATGATATATTCCTAGAAGGAGATAGGTTCATTTGAATAATCCAAGTTAAAATCAGTATTTTAAAGAATATTTGCAGTAAAATGTAGATTTATCTTCAAGTTAAGACCTTACGTATGGAAGTATTATTACCTTCTGGAGACTGTTTTGTTCATTTCTTATAAAAATATTACATTATTTAAAATAACTGTATAAATGACTTTACACAGATTTACAGGAAAATGCTTTTAAAGGAAGGGAAGAGATAAAGAAAAAAAAGAGAGAGAAAGACATGACATCAACATAGCTCTCTAAATGTCACTTGCACCGTACTTACAGAGCAGGAAAATTACACTTTTCCCGAAACCCAGACAACACTTTAAAAGCAGCATTTCTTTGTGTCTATGAGTTCCTCATGTGCAACAATGACAGTTCCAGTGTATAAAATAAATGTTTTAGCACTCAACTATTAATGCATCTCGCAAAAAGTGGTTTACCTATGAAAGTATGGCTTTTAACAGGCAAAAATACGTCTCTGCAAAATACTCAGAATTTAAAGCCATGTTGAACTCAGCGTGAGTATTGGATGCTTGTATTTGAAATGTCTAGACTAGATCAACTCGTGCAGAGGGCAGAAATGGCCTGTGTCCCCGCCTATACACCCAATAGTGCGGCTCAAATGCCTTTGGGGTGCTCTATTCTGTTAATGAAAAACAGTTTGTACCTCTGCAAGTTACAACTCTGTCAAAGGCGATCTCTAGACCTTCAGACATTGACATTATCCTGTATATAATTCTAGTAATATTAATATGCCAAAATATATTTCCAAAAATGAAAATACAGAGAGATAAGAGAAAGCAAAACAGAAGAACCCTGAGAACAATTTCTAGGTAAATTTCTTCCATTCAACACCCTAAAATTAAAATAAATAAATAATCAGAGCTCTTCTGCAGTCAAAAAGAAAAGTAAGTGACAAAAGTAGTGTAATTCTGTTTGTCCTTGCTTCTGTTTACATATATGTGTGATTTTCTGTTTTGCTGATGAAGGAGGCTGATGTGGCAAAACTGGACTTTAGTTTTCTCAAAATAGAACTGCCCCTGCAAGTGTGTTTCTGATGAGATTAACTTGAATTATATAAAAAAAAAAAAGGTAGCTTGAAGCTAAAGGAACATAATTTTCCAGACAATTTTGACATCATATGAGATGTCATTTTTTAGCTGAGAAAGAATTACTCTTTCATACTTCCATATTTAAAAAATTTCTCACACATTTTTATTTTTAGACATAATCATAGGTGAACCTTCCTAATGACTCACTTTTATCCTCAAATGTTACTTAATTTGTGCAGGCTACTAAGTGTTTTCGTGCATAATTTTATGAACAAAGTATTAAGTATAGTTTATTCACAGTGATGTTATTTGTATTCACTGCTCCAAGACCAGGGCCTGCTATTTTTGTCACTTCTCTGTGAAAACAGGATTCTTCCAGAGATCACCTTCAGTTTATCAAACACTTCTTTTGTTCTAGTAGCAACCAACCATAGAAATATTTAACATATATCTAACAATAAAGGTAACGTAGTAGCAATATAAGAGTGTCAATTCTGAAATTCTGTATTAATATTTTATTGCATACAGCCAATACTAACAAGTACTGTTTGTACTGTCTTAGTTAGGTGGAAACAGCAGTGAATGAGGAAGGAACCTGCTGTGTAAATAGAAGGTAAACATTAAGGTCATTTGTCTAGTTTAAGGAATAAAAAAGATAACATTGCAGACACAGCTGGCTTTCACCATTTCCTTCTCCTTAGAACAAATTTGTCTTCTTATAGATCACAGTAACCTGTAAGGAGTGTGAGATGTCAGCGAATAGTAAGAAATCCTTTATGAGACTGGACAGGGAGACAGTGACGACTGGCAAGAAGTCAAGCCGACTAAAGTGAGGAGGATATTTCTAAGAGGCCTCTCTGCTCTCAGTGTGTCTCTGGCGGATATAACGAGTGGCTTGATAACGAGCAAGGCTCTGGTTTCGAATGTCCAAACCTGATGAATAAAGGTGAATTCTGTTTCAATCCCCTATTCTATTTGCTTGAATGTGTTTCTATATCTCTTTGCATGCAGCCTGTACAGCTAGAGCTCCTCAAGGCCCTAGCTCCCTTTCACATTGTATTCTGTTGCTGCCTTAAAATATTTCACATGAAACATGTTCAACATGTTCCTTTCAGATTTTCTGGCATGGGGAAACAAAAGGATATGTTTAAGGAGACATTTTTGTTCTATTTATTGCTAACTGCAAACATAGCCTCTGCAGTACTTCTTCACAAAAGCAATTGTTCTTTCTTCCTCATAACATCACCTATTCTCATCTTCTAAAAGGTTGTTACGCACTCCACAATATTCTCATTTTTCAAGCCAAATCCATTTTGTTTAGAATCTGTCATCTCACCTCTCCTCCCTCAAAAATATGTTACTGGATGGAATTTCACTCAGATCACATATAACTATTGCCTATTCAGATGCTTAAATTTCCATCAAGATACCCTGGAGTTTGTCTTCAAAAAATATAGAAATTGTCTGATTACCTTATTGCCTACATTTGAAAATGACTAAAAAGTGAACCTTACATGTCGCAATACAGACAGTCATTGAAACAAAAACTGTGAAATTCTATGAAACAGTTGGAAGATAACTAGTCATCATCACTAGAATTCTCCAGATGATTTAACTAAACTCCAAACAAGCTACAGTGTAGTCAGTGAAGGGCGTAGATGATCACTGATAGATGTTGGTGTCTACAGCACTGTAAAGTAACAGCACTATAAAGTGACAATAAACACTAAAGAAAAGTCAGCAGGATGGTAGGAACATTTTGGCAAAACAATAATCCCCACTGACCACAAGGCTGTGGTGCACCACAGAAGTTTTGGTTAGCACTGATGAGGTTTGGGGGGAAATGAGATCACTGGAAATGGAGATGGAAATGTGTTCCAGCTCTAAGTGTTGAATGGAATTGTTTTTATGAGAATTGATAAAGCTAGATGCATAAGGGAGTTTCATATCATGATATGGGACTGGCAACAATCAAGAAAGTTAAAATAAAAGGGACAAGACAGAAGATGAGGGTGGCTACTAACTGGCTTTAGTGGAGTAAAAAATGCTGAATAGGTGCCACCGGGGAATTTAGTGTGGCATGGTTGCAAGAATGGAACCACAACACTAAGTGAAATAGGTATAGCAGGTAGGTAGCGAATTCTGCTCTAAAGCTTCTGTTCTGAAACTGTCACATGCTTCAGACTTGCAGCAGTCAAGGCCTCTGTTCCATATTTCTGGGTACTGGTTGGCAGCCTGGCCCCTTTGCCCTATGCACAAGCCTGGGCTTTTCACAATGTCAGACATCCATGCATGGATGCTTCCCATGAAGGACTAGGAAAGTACTAGGAAAGACGTATCTCTAGTAATACTATGGCATGTCATATATTTCTAAATTCCCAAACTCAGAAGTTCTGGGAACACAAAGACTGCAATTAGAAAATCAAAACTTGTTGTTAAAAAATGCTTTTACAACAGTGGTGCCCAGTCTATCCTTCTTCTAAGGAAAGGAGATTTCAGTGTTAGGTTCCATAAGCTGGAATTTGATCAGACTAATATTAGTTGCACTAATATTTTGTACCACTTCTGTTTAATTTGTATCCTGTATCACTATACAGAGTGCTACAACTTCACTCCCTCGTCAAGATTATACAGTCCTTAGCTTCCCTTTCACGCTGTTAACAGACCAGGTGCTGGAAGAAAGTCAGAGCTGAGGATGATGCAGACGACTAGTGCTGTGCCAGCTGCTAGCTCCACCTCAATACCATTTAAGAGAAAACCTTGGAGACCTACTCCTTTGAGTTATGTATTTCTTCATGATATAACTTTCCAGTAATCACTGCATATCTACCATAACTTGCCACCTTCTTTCTTCAGGCTTCTCAGTTAGTTTGGGGGGTTGTTTTTTTTCAATCAAATAAAGATTCACTCTCTGAAAATGCACATAACAGGCATTCAGATTGTCCCTCTGAGAACACTTACTCAGTTTTGCTATGTCACGCAAAGATACTTCCTTGGGTACTAAAATAAATGCAGGCATCTGGTGAATAAAAATTTCCAAATTATCATGGTACTTTAGGAACCAAAGTTAAAATAGAAGCTTCTAAACTAAAGAACTATCCTCCAGATCTTCAGAAGGATTCTGTTAAAAAATCAATGGGGAGACAATAGGTGTTGAGAAGACAGAGCCAGGGTCTTCGCAGTGAGGCATGGTGGGAGGATGAGACAGCAGGCATAAGCTGGAATGAAAGAGATTCATACTGGGTATAAAGAAAATCTTTTTCACCCTGAAGATGGTCAAGCAGCAGAGCATATCGCTCAGAGAGGTTATGCCATTTCCATCCCTGGAGATTTTTAAATAACCCGAGTGGATAAAGCTTAGTGAAACCTGGTCTGACCCCAGGGCTGACACTGCTTTGAGCAAGAAGTGGGACTTAGAGACCTCCTGAGGTGTCTTCCAACCTGAACTATCATGTGATCCTATGAATACAAATATATCATACATATATATATATGCATAAATAAGCAAACTCTCTAATAAAATATAAAAAGTTGAAAGTAGCAAACTTAGTGCAGATTTAATTTTAAATATAAGTTCCCTTTCTTACCAGTCCCAGGCTTCCTCAGTAAAATCATCTAATATAATGTTTATACTTCAGTGGAATGGGAGATAAAAGAGGATGATTTTCCCAGTATTTTTTAGATCCATTTGGAAATCTGGTCCAGAAGAGCAGATGTAGAGTTACTGAGGCCAGAACTGTGTGTCTACAGTATCCAAGTTATATCTTTTAAAGTGTATAAGTAGAAACAATGTATCCTTTAAGAATAATTTAAAATTAGAAATATTATTAGATTAACATGTGCGCAGAAACTAATAATAAAACAGGCACTTCTAGTGACCTATCATCACTGTTTTTCCTCTGCTCCCATATTCTTTACTATGATCTTATAACAATGAACTCTTAACACCTTAGGCTATTCACACTTGTTTCCCTTCTACCCTGTCATTGATAAAAGTTGATATTTAAATGCTGAGGCTAAGAATATATCACAAATTAGACCTTTTTTTACCAGTTTCCACAGTAAAATGTCAATGCTTGCGAGTCAGCAACAGTGCAGAGTGACACATCAAGGCCTGGCTACTCGATAGCATTATGAACAATGAGGACAAAAAATATAGTAGTGCCATTGGAACATACACACTCCTTCAAAATTGCCTGGCATGATTGTTTTACTGTCACACCTTCTGGAGACATGAAACACATGAAAACCCTCATGGTCCCCACAGCTCCTACCTGTCAGCATCTGAATACAAGTCAGCTGCAAAAGCCTCCTGTGAGTTATCCTCAGAAGAACAGCCTGCCTTATGCATTTCCTCCGGATGTAAATGTCAGCCTTGTCACCAGGGAGGCCGCACAGCAGCGTGGTCTGGACACAGCGTCCTGTCCCGCAATGGGCTCAGAGCTCCTGCTGAGATGTGGGCTCTGCGCCAGGAGGCAGAGGTCAGCACTCACGGCCTGTCTGCCAACGCACGCATCACTTGCTGTCCTGTCCTCGCAAAATTGCAATTCTTCTGATCACTGATGCGAAAAGTTTGAGTTGGGGCATAGCAGAGAAATCAAAGAAAGTTCCAAGTCAAACCAAAAATACCCCTTCTTTAAGACTTTTGCTTGGATTTAGTGGTTTGCCCAGGACATTGCTATCGCAGCAATGAAGACAGAGTTTCATAGTACCCTCATGAGTTTCCCTGATAATTCCAAGCAACTAACAGCAGAGCAGGGAGGAGCAGGAGCCTCCCAGACATTCATTTGATCACCAGTGCCACAGGTCTGGATGCATACCCTGCCATATTGAACACAACCACCCGATAAAGTAATGCCAAAGGAAGATAACCACAGCCCACTCCTGTCACTGTGTGGTAGCGCTTTCTGTGATAGATCTTTCAAGAGACACATGCAACTATGATTGCACATTGTGTCCAGATTTTCTGTCTGGAAGTCCCGTTAACAGCAGCTTTAAAAAAAATATTGTCTGCAGCCTATTTGTAAATCATTTGGCCAATCTTTTAGTTCACAGGAATGAGACCAATGTTGGGAATATTTATTGCTTAGAAAAGCAGTATAGGCAGATCACATACCTTGGACTCATGCCCTTCTTTTACATGCCATCATGATGCAAGGAAAAATACCTTTTTAATAGAATAGAATGTGTTATGATAGCTTTCTTTTTAAATATGTTTGCTATTTTCCAGAAAATAAATTAAATTCGCAAGTCTGAAGAGCCGTAAATCACGGTAGAATTCTACAACTTACAATAATCAGGCTGTTTGTCACGTTGAAGGGTTTGGCATAAACGTTTTAAGACAGAGATTTAAAAATTTTTTTAGACTTAACTGAAGGTCTAAGACCTATCATTAAGGATGGCTGGCCACTTGTAGCTCTCACTAACAGCTAGGTGTGAGGTGTCCTCTTATAATATGGACATTAAGCAATAGAAAAGATATTCTATGAAGAAAAAAGTCCTTTATAGCTCTTATAGCCTTAGAAAGTGTGCAATGAGTTTCATGCTATGATGAAGTTTATTCCTTTAGGTATTACATCCTACTTCTGTTTGCCCAACAGCAAACTTAACTGTTGCTAAGTCCCTTGGAGGAGCAGGGAGGAGACAGGGGAAGCAAGTGAATGTTGCTTATTCCTCAAGTTAAGACTGTCAGCAAAAGGCAAGCTTTTTATCAGACGGCTGGTGACTGACATTTCAGCTGCAGTAAGATATATACATTTATATTTGCACCCACTCAAGAACATAAAAATAGCTAATTTGACATTCAAACTTATATTGTTGACAGCATAATAACGCTATCAAAACTCTGCTACAGAGAAGTAAGCCCTTGCCCTTGCCCCCAAGCCCTTGCATCACTGCAAACTAACACCCACTCCATAAGGTTCTTTACTGAAGGAAAAGCTAGTCATAAGTACAACTGGTATGTGCCTTCCAAGAATTTCCTAATGGAAATATTCCATTAACATAATTGATTTATAATAAAAAGTGAACTTTGTAATAGCCATTTCATGAAACTATTCCTTTAAAAAACAGCAGATCAGACCAAATAAGACAACACTGAATACAGAAAAATCAGAAGTCTCATGTATTAAAATCTGTTTTGTTATTTCCCATAAATAATCTTCATGCTGGTAAAGTTTAGGTCGTTCTTATTGATGCTGTCTGTTGGGTCAGAAAAATATGCACTGTGCCAATGTTCATGGTGTTTCCAAGGAGTGTTCTCACCACCAAGGCGACTGGCAAGAACTCCCTCATAGAGCCAAGCTGCAAACTCATATACCAGTCATGCCACAACTTGCTTCACAGTAAAGGACAGCTGGAATTGGCAGAACCATTTTGTTTTGTTTTGTTTTGTTTGAGAAAGAATTTTTAAACTTTTTAAACTTTTTTTTAATTTTGGATTTTTTTTGAATCACAACAAGATTTTGAAATCTTGGCGTATTATGCTAGGGAGAAATACTTGCAACAATTAAAACAAAATTATTCTTGTTTGGTTCGATACAGAATATTTTGACATCTTGAAACTGAAATGTTGGTGCATTCCTGACTTGCAAAAAAAAAAAAAAAAAAAACACTTTGGTTGTACAAAAACAAATAGTCAGATATTGGTCTAAAGAAAAGAAAAAAATATATAAAAAGGAAACTTTACGTTTACATGCATTCCCTAATGCATAGTTCAAGCAGTTTACTGAATGACAGATTTTGAAACACTAGAATCTTTACTGAAATAACAGCTCCAGCTGATCTGCAGCTCTTGTCACCTTTTGTTATTCCAAAAGGTTGGCTGTTACTACAACAAATCACATTGGAGCTGCAAAGAAATCACATGCTATATGAACAGTAGCGTTGGGTACTACAATGGCAATAACAGTTGAAAATGGTTGTTTCTCCCGCTGTAGTGCCTTGACAATATCACTTTGCCA